>BQNB010019968.1:45240-66096 GCA_026074375.1 Tanacetum coccineum | reverse complement strand
AAGAACAAAGGGTGCAAGAGTTTTGGTTATTTAGCTATTTGGAAGCTTGGGTTTATATATATAATTAGGGTTTTCATAGTTAGTATTCGGGTTATACTTCACGAAACACATCCATTCTCAAGTGAGCACATCTAACACTTTTTCTATATTCATCTACAACTTATATATCATATTACATCCAACTTATATCACCTACACAATGTTGTTGTTTAAAACTTGATTTTCGAATGAAAGTTTGCAATGTATATGATGTTTATACACTAAATGGGTTGTCACCTTTTAAAAATAGGTTATGGTTAAAGAATTTGTTACTATACTTTTGTGATAACTGGTAACTTTTCTCATGCCCAAAACCTAGACCAAGCAAAAGTGATCTTGTATTTTAATTTGCGAAAAACAAAAGAATTGCAAAATGGTAAAAATAGAATGAGTGGGATACCTTGAGACTAAACACGACCACCCTAGGCTGGGTTTAAGGGTCGGGTCAGTAGTGAAACTTGTAGAGGGCACTATAATGTAAATTTAACAAGTTGAATCACCAAAAACGGATATCGGACGAGTAAGTTACGGCCAAATGAAAATCTGCAAAAAAGATATTTAAAGCTGTCAAATAGTGTAAAAACACGCGAACAGCCTACTTTGAGCTCGATTTTGAGACCTTTGTTGTTTGAATTAGGTTATGTGATAAACTAGGTTGTTGTAGTCGGGGTTGATAGCTTTCCATAGCCCCTGGAATCACCAGAAAACGTGTTGAATTAAGAAAGATACGGTCCGTTAAAACTCTGACCTCGCGGTTAAAACATGCTGAGTAAAACCTGAAATTTCACCAAGTCTGGAAATAGCCAAATCTTCGCGACCAGCCAACTTTGGCACTGTTTTCAAGGTAGTTAGAATCCAAGTTGGATAAAATGATAAACTAACTTTTTAAAGTACATAACTTATAGTTTTCAAAAACTCCGGACTCACATTTTTAGGACCTGTAATGAAGGTGCTACTGGTTGGTAAAGTAGGTAGCTCGTAAATATTTGGAACTTTTGAAAACATAAAAAAAAATTAATATTTTACTTTTCCGAAATCCACGTTTTAACTTGTAAAACTTAACACAACTGTGTATGCATGATGTATGACTTATATTAACGCTTTTGCATCATTGGACACTAGTTTTCATTATCCTAAAAGCACATTACTTTTTTAGGTTGCGGTTAGAGTTTTTGTGCATCATTTTCTGTGCTTACCTTACATTACCGATATTACAAATTGCTTGAGGTGAGTTTATAGCCCTGCTTTAACTTGTTTATCACTATTTTATAAATCTCGGGGTGAGATACATTGCTTGTTTTACATTTGGACGCAAGTACTCTTTTAAATAATTACAGATTAACCTAAGTAGCGATAACCTACTATGCCCGATTATCATGAACCGTTAATTACTTTGTATAAGAGCGAGTGTTATAAATAGATCTATTTAGGATTGACATCCCTGTTCGGGTAAGTAGCGCTTGCTAGTTTCGGAGGACCGAACTAACGAACGTATACCATGTCGGACTGCGGGTGTCTCGGGTTGGACACTCCCTAGGGTACTTTGATTGCATTAAATTGCATACATAACTTTGTCTAGTTTCGGTCTCATGAGCTTAGCGCAATCATAAATTACTTTTGTGATATTGTTTGTGTTACAATTATTACACTCTTTGAAATCTTGCTGTCCAACATTTATACTTATTAAAAACCTATGAACTCACCAACTTTATGTGGACATTTTTAAGCATGTATTTTTAGGTGCTTAATCAATTATGAAGTATTTGAAGCGCATTGGGTCTTCATTCATACAAGACTACATTTACATGGACTTTTCATGCACTACTTTCCTCGTTGTATTCTTTTTAAACTATTAATTTCATTTGATGCAAACTTGGGACAACTTGTTTTGAACTTATTTATTTCAATGAACAACGAGGTTATCTTTTAAACAACTCATATAGAGGTTGTTCCCTACTATCTTATGCTTATGTATTATCAGTAATGCCCCTCGATATCGTTTCGTTGCCACATATTTTAGGGATGTTACAGATTGGTATCAGAGCCAGGTTATAGATAACCATGTTGCAATATTAACCTGACTAAAACGTTTACATAAACCATGCATCCACATAAAAACTTTTATGTGCTACACATATTCTTGCCTTTTGCATGACATATACTTGGCGTTGATTTTCGCCTTTACGTGAGCAATACATTCCTTATATGAAAACCTTATTTATATAAACTCTTAATTGTCACAACACTATGACCACACCTCATCCTACACCTTTTCCTGTTACTACACCACGTGTCAGAGTACTCATTCTATTTGTCATCATATCCGACTCTGATGACGAGATCACTACCTTACTCGTTAAACTCGCACCACCATCATCAGATCGCATACCGGCTTTATCTGGCTACCTAATAGATTATGCCAATGACTCATTAAACGAGGATCTGAGTAAGACTGCTGAGTCACTCCACACTCAGTCTGCTTCGACACCAGTTTTCCACTCACCACCTACCCAACCCCTACCTATTAGCCCTGCCTTTCCCATCGACCGGGAAAGAAGATCCTGATGCCACTAGGATACAAAGCAGCCATGGATCGATGGAGAGTGGCCCCAAATCCCACTGTCATCCACTACATCCCATCAGACTCCCCACCAAATCTCTTACCACTACTTACTACCCCTTGCCGATCGATCATCTTTACCATCGCCATCACTTTTACCATCATCGTCTCGTAAGAGACTTAGATCGCCTTCACTACCACCATCACCATCATTATCACCATCATCACTACCACTACCACCACTACCCTCACTACCATTAGCAGCAGTACCACCACCACCAAAGGTTATCATTCCTGAGACTTTAGCCACGACTACCCCTCATAGACTTCGTAGGATGGTAGAGGCCTGTCGTTGGTCTTTTGTTAGAAATGGTATCGATACTTGGCGGTACCAAGAGGGTGAGCCTAGATATGAGATGGGAGAGAGTTCTCCAGCTCAGATACACCCGATCACCGGTGAGCCTATTCACCGTACTATCCCTTTACTCGTTGCGAGACTAGTTCGTCATAATGATCAGATTGAGGAGATCCGCGACCACTAGAGAGAGATTTTGGCAGCGAGGAGTGAGTCTGATGTAAGGATTGAGATCCTAGAGCAGGAGTTTGAGACCGTGCGTAGCAGAGCAGAGGCTTCTGAGGCGCGATTGCAACAGAGTGAGGCTGACATACGAGAGCTCATGGCACACATCAAGAGATTAGAGGACCATTTCGGCATGTAGTCTACTAGATCTTTATCATTTTGTAGCTCCATAATTGTATCCTACTAAACTTGAGTAGTACTCGGTTGGTAGTGTTAATGAGAAACTTGTACTCTTTTATTCATGTAAAACGATGTACTAAGTATTAATCTATGTTGTTGGTTACGATTATGCTATTTATGATGTTGATTTATTTATGCCATGGTTGCTTTTATCTTATATCACTACATGCCATGATTCTATCATCTTTATATGTTGTGTCTATTGTGTGTCGTGATGTTACTTTGGATGAAATCTCACTACATATTATATTTCTTGTGATTTTGAAGAACAATGTTAACTACAAATCAATGGATGAATTTCACAAAAATCGAGATGATTGTAGGCCATCGAGTTGCTAATTGTTAGCCTCAAATATTGAGTCAAACAAAGAAGTTCGTTCATTAAGAATATTAGGTCTCGGTCAATTTAATTAAGTAACGTTGTAATAGGCTAGATCGGGTAAACAGGCTCGTTAATGTAAGCTAATCGGTCACGTGTATCGGGCGAAAGCCCAAGTAATCCCGAGCCCGTCCCGTAGAAATACCATAGGCATGAAAGCCTCATGGTTTAACTATAAATACCACTCTCCAAGGATGGAGAGGGTGTTGGTCTCATTTGTTTCACACACTTAGAAATCAACCATCTCTTTATTTTCTCTCTCTTGTTTCTCTCTCTAAAATTCTTTCATTATCTTCTCATCTTATTTTTCTTGTATCAATGGTGAAGTGAAGGTGATTCCGGGGTATGACATTTGGTATCACTCGCTACGGGTGGGTTTAGTGGTTTCGCTGTGTTCGATTTGAGCTTCTTCATTCAGCTTATTTTAGTTTCTTTAGGTTTGGCTTATATTTTTTTCTTTCTTTCCTTTCTTAGTACTTATTTGAACACACTCAAATCTGTATTGCGTACCAATGTTGGATTGCATCATAACATTTTGGGCTTACCAATCACAAATATTTTGGGTTCCATTTCTATGAAAAGTAATGAATCTTAATACTTTAAAAAACGTGTGTCATTGTTTTTCTTTTCTTTTATTACTCAAATCGTTTCTACTGTAGTTTCTTTTTCTCTTAACTTTTTTGTGGCTTATCTTGTTCTTTATCACCTTATTACGAGCGTATTGAGAGCTTCTTTGTCACGGGCTTATTGGGGTTAAAAGCACTTTCAAAGCTTAGTTGAATTCTTTTCTTGCTTATTGTGTAAAGAGGCTTATTACAATCCTTTAGTTGGGCTTAGCTTTTTTTTGAGCTTATTCTTAAGTTTTCTTTGATGGCTTATCTTTCACGCGTTTGAAGATAAGGTAGAGTACATTTTGGTTTTTTTTGCAAAACCACACGAATCAATTACGAATCCACCCTTTGCTCTGATGCCAATTGTTAGATCCCGTAATCACTTCATAACATATATCATACACGAATCCACCTAGAAATTAGAGAGAGAGTTGATCTTTTAGAGAGAGAAAGAGGAGAGATAATTAAGAGAGAATGAGAGAAAATGGAAAATGAAATAATATTAGAATGATCAACTACCTTTTCCAAAGAGGAAAAGTTACTTATATACCCCGACACATTAAAGTAACGTATGGGATATTTAACTAGGACTCGGGCTCGGGTTTTGCTTGGGATTAAACCCAAAACATATACAATATTAGATTAACTATCGAGCCCGATTCCCGCTACTTTCCTATTACAACATTAACTAATTGATTGACCGAGACTTAAATACATAATGGACGAACTTCATGTTCGACTTAATATTTTGAGGCTAACAAATCTTCTTTGTCAAATGAATTAGCATTCCTCCTTGCCATACGAATTAGCAATCCTCCTTGTCACACGAATTAGCAATCCTCCTTTGTCACACAAATTCGCAACATTACTTTGTCAAACGAATTCGCAACTTCCTTCATTGAACGAACTCGTAACTTCTTATACCAACCGAATTCGCAACATCAAAGTGTGAACTGAATTTGCAATCATCAAACGTAAAATATTCAAGTTTTCAGTAATTTCGGATTTTTCGGTTTCGTGTGACGTTCAACGACAGGACTTAAGACATACACCATTGTGATCGTGACTCATTTTCGATCAAAGTGGTATATTTACTTTCTACCGTCGATAACCGTATGAGCTTATAAATCAAACTGAATCAAATCAAATAAAAAAATACATTTTTTATTTTGAAAACGTAGAAAAAAATGGAGGGAATATTGTTTCTTAATTAACAACTTTTGGACAATTACACATGCAGTCCCTGAACTCAAGTAGTCTTTCAAAGTTAGTCCTTTTCTTGTTTAATAACCCTCTTTGTTGAAACACCTTTACACCGTTAGTCCTTCTTCTTTCAAAACAGCCCATTTGTCCTCCAAAGTGAAATGTTATTGTACCGTTAGTCCCTATTTGAGTTTTAATCAACCGTTAATCAATTCAAGCTCAAAGTTTGTGCACCTGTCATCGTTTTAAGCTCATTAATCGTTACAAAAGCTCACGTACTTCAATTTCAACAATTATTTCAACAACAATTATTCATTGTTTCATGGTTTCTTCTTGATTTTGTAAAATCCCGAAAAAGATTTCATTTCTTTTCTTGGTTTAAATCATAGATTTGTAAAATCCCGTGAACGTTAATTGATTTCAATCCACAACAACAATCACTTTACCTATTTAAGATCCTACAAATCATTTTCACTTTACAATTCACATTACAATGGAAACAAAAGATACTTTATCTTCGTGTTTGGATTCAGAGGAACAAGAGATACAACAACTGCAAAAGCAAGCAAAGATTTTAAAAGAAAACTCCTTGAACAAATTGAATGCACTCCAAACAACAACTCAACATCTCTTAAGTTCCAACAACTTAATGTACTACACGTATAGAGATGATTTTCAATATCTCTTTGAGGTAGACGAAAGAAATTTCAGGTCTGTGTTATCTCGAAACATACAGAATTTAGAAAGGCAACTCAACAAAGAAACACTTCACGAGAAAGATTCCAATTCTGATCTACGTGTGATCAAAGTGCAATTTGACAAGTTCATACATTCAAAAGTGTTAGAGCCTTCTAATTCTAATTCATATGATCTGGATACAAGACGAGACTTCAAAGAATACACTCACATGGAAGCTCAAACATTCAAGGAAACAATCATTCAAAACATGAACTCTATTGAGCAATGTATTGTTGAAAGAGTAAAATATAAACAAGAGCTTCAAAATGGGTTGAAAAGGTTAAATGAAATAAAGTTGCGGATTTAAGAGTGCAAGGTTCAAAAAGTTAAAGCATCGGATGCTAGTTTGAGAGACAATGACTGCAGTAGGATTGTATCAGACAGAGAGAATGATCAAGGTTTAGAGAATCAAAGCAACACATCTAGAGATGAAAGCAGCGGGTCAAGGAATGAATGCAATGACAAAAGCACTTATGGGGATGATACGGACATCAGACATTCCTATGACACAGAACTAATGGTTGAGGTACCATATACTGCTGAATATATTTTGTTTGCTACTGACACACAACATTCTGAGCAACCTGAATGCATTATTAACACATGTGTAGTGGACAAGGCTGATAGCAATGTTACTCCTGATTCATCGGATATGTGTGATAATGAAATTCAGACTGACCATAATGCTATAGAATGTGTTGATGAGCGTGTTGCGCTTGCCAATTTAATTGCAAATTTAAAACTTGACATTGATGAAAACAAAACGATTCAAAAGCAATTAAAGAAAGCAAACGCATCATTGACTCGAGAATTAAGAAAAGTGCAATCACTCCCTGCATGGAACTACTATGACCCTAGGAGTCTAATAGATAAACAAGATATTGTATTAGTTTGTACATCAAAATACACAGAACTGAGTTTGAGAGGTACAAGGCCTTTAATGATCGTACAGGTGTGACTATGACAAACTTGAACTACACTAAATGAATCTGTAGGACTATTGAGCTCAAAAACGATAATGACAAAAAAAAAAAAAGAAGGTTTAAAAAGTTAAAGCCCATGGAATTTCAGATTTCAAAGAGGACACATGATGAGTTTATCAAACAGAGTCTTTTTAACCAAGTCACATTAACTAAGGTCTCTGTCAAGAGAAAACAAAGGTAATAACGGATTTGAAACTTAAGGAAGAAAAAGACATTGACAAAATGATTTTAATGGAAAACCAATTAAAGTTTTTAAATGAAATTGTTTACAAAAGAAGTCAATCAATCCAAACCATTCATACGTTAGCACCCACTATATTTAATGGAAGACCTACCTTTGTTAATCCAATGTACCTCAAAAAGGCTCAATATGAGAAACCATGTTTGTATGAGATCCCACATGACCAATATGATCCTGCAAACAGACTCATCCCCGATAAGGAAGAGATTCTGACTCTTGAAGAAGAGAGTCGATCAAAATTGAATAAAGACTTAGTCAAACCCTATGACTATACAAAGTTAAATAGTCTTTATGAAAATTTTAAACCCCCGACCCAGGAATATCAAATACAGTTGGCACATGCAAATGAAATAAGTAAGAAAATGTAGAGAAAATCATTTTTGAAAACGAAACCAAATATTTTCAAAAACATAGCTTTCTTACATGTGTCTAAATCAATAAGCAAAAGTAGACAAGCGTATAATGTCATGAAAAATAACATAAATCATCTTAGAGAATTTGTCGATCAAGCTTGGGTGAAACATTCTAAAGATCATTTACGTGCCCCAACTGCTAAAGATATGGAAATCCTGATTAGGACATGTTGATGCCTCTTATCCTTAAGACTCAGAATGATAGTTTCACATTTGTTCATGAACTTAAGAAAGAAATGCATGCTGATTTAAAGTACGTTGAATCCCTTGAAAATGAAATTGACGAACTTGAATCTGAGAAAGCAGAATTTTCAAACATGTATGATATGCTCTTGCAAGAATGTGTGTCAAATGATGTTATGTGTTCTTATTTGCATTCGTTATCTGATTTAGATGCTCATGCTGAATTGCAATGCTTATATGATCATAAAGTGAAAGAATGTAAATGTCTTTCACAAAAGCTTTCGAAACAAACTGAATCTGTTAGTAAAGAAGTTTATACTGAGCTTTTACAAAGTTTTGCTAAATAAGAAAAACACTCGATTTCTCTTGAACTGGCTTTACAACAATGTCAAGAACAAATGAAAAATGACACAGTTTGCAAAGAAAAAGCGTCAAATGTATTTCTGAAAGAGCGTGAACAATATTTTGAATACAAATTTGAAAAGCTTCAATTGTAAGACAAGGACATTGCCATAAGTGAGTTAAAGAAACTCATTGAGAAGAACAAAGGAAAGGGTGTGGACACTAATTTTGAAAAACAATCAATCTTGGGGAAACCGCCTTTGCAACCAATCAGAAATCAACCAGTTGTAAGACAACCAACAACGTATAAATCTGAACGATCCTAATTAACAAGACATAGGATTGCCTCCCAAGTTGGTGTGTCACATGATTTGACAAAACCAGTCACTCCACATTCTTGGCCTCAAGTTAGGAAATCGTCTTTTGCTAAGCCTTATGATGTGAATGCACCTGGTCCTTCTAGGAAAAGCCCAAAGCATGTGTCATTTCAGTCACCAAAGGAATCTGTTGGCTCAAATGACATGGTTCATAACTACTACCTAGAGGAAGCTAAGAAAAAGGCACAACTTTAGAATGATAAAACGTTGAATATGAAACCAAGAGTGCAACAATCTGCTAGATCACCAAACACTACTAATGGTAATAAACTAAAACCTAGGAACTTTAATCAACAACCTAGGAATTGGCCACCATCCATGAGTAGTCGTGTATCGAATAGAACTGTTAGCACAGCAGAAACACATAGGAATCAAAAGCCATTCTTGAAGTCAAATGATTTGGCATGTCCTACATGCAAAAAGTGCATTTAGAGTGCAAATCACGATGAGTACATCTTAAAATACCTCTCAAAGGTGAATTCCCGTACCTCTACTAAGAGAATGGATGCACAATCCCATAAGACAACAAAGAGGTATATACCCGTAGAAAAGAAAAGCGAATCTAGGAATCATGGTAGACAGATCCCCATAGGACAAAGATTTACTCCAAATAGTCCTCCAATGTGTATCTGAAAACAACGCCTCCTAGATCTGGTCTTACATGGAAACCAACGGGTAGAATCTTTACTCAAGTTGGTCTTAAGTGGATTCCCATTAGAAAGTCAGTTGAAACCCGCTACAACACGAATGATAGTGCTTCACCATTAGGAAAGGAAACACATAATCCTAAAACTGTTATTTGTGCAAACTTTTCTTCTTTGAGTGCAGGTACTTCAATGGCTTCCGAACCCATCTCTTCAAAGGGTTCATCTAATGTAAATATTCTATCATCATCTTCTTTGTACAAACATTCCATTTTTAATTATGTTAGAAAATATTTTTGAAAAAAAAGAAAATACAAAAATATAAACTTTCAAAAAGTAAAATACAAAATTAAAAAAATCTCAAAAAGAAAATACAAAATCAAAAAATCAAAAATTTTCAAAAAGAATCTTCTCGACATGTCTCTTGGAATTGATAACATTTATGTACCTAGAAATGTTGATTAACATCGACACGGGCGTGTAAATGAAGTTCGAACAGGAGTTTCAAATGCTTTCAAAACATGTCATTTCTATTCTTTTGATGGTTTATTATAATATGTCAGATAATAACCCGTTCTTCAAAGAAAAGGAAAATGTACGCTTCAGTGCATTTATCCTTAACAACAAAAAGAGAAATCTTTTTGGTCTTGAGCAATTCAACAAAACATTCAAAGTTTTGTAGCTCAAGTCAATGGATTGTTATTAAATGACAGATAACAACCCGATCTTTAAATAAAGGAAAGTGTGCAATCATGTACATTTATCCTCACAACGAGAAGATAACAACTTCTCAGACTTAAGCTGTCATAAAAAGTCAATTCATAAGACATTCAAAGTCTTTTGAGCTCAAGTAACATTGGTTTTTTGAAAACACATTGAACACAATTTTCAAGAATTTCTTAAAAGGTTCTTCAAAATCTTTCAAAATTGTGTGTTCGACACTCCCTCCTCATGCATCTTTCAAAAGTCAAATCTTTTTTATAAGTGAATCAATTTTTGAGGGGGAGCATTTAAAACCAAGTTTTAATGCGTTTAGGCACATAATCACATGTTTATTTTGTGTGTCTAAAACATTTCAAAAAATGTTTAAACAAATGAAAAATGTTAAAATGTTAATAATATTTAAACACTCATTTTTTTTAAAACATATACAAGTAGCTCAAACTCAATTTCATATGGAATTTACAAAGTCATAATCCTATTCTCTCAATTGGTGTCATATATGTGAAATTGAGGGGGAGCAAGAAGAAACAATTCCACATAACTCATGTTGTAACAATTTTCTCCCCACATAATTTTTAAGTCAAATTTTAATCACTGGGTATTTCAAAAACTAAGTGCATTAGTATTTAAAATAAGGGGGGAAATGTAATTAAATGTGATCTTGAAAATAATAAGTGATCTAATCGACTCAAAATGTGCTCTTCGAAAAAGATTTTATAGTTACGATCTTATACCCAACAACCGATTAATTTCATGACGATTCTGAAGTCATAAGGTGGTTAGGTTAGGTATTAGTCCTATGATCCAACTAGAACCGGAGGGATCTACCCAAAGACATTCCATAGTTAGAAATAGCAGTCCTTAGGTATGATTGGAGATGAATGAGTATAAGGGAATAATACCGACTAAGATTGAGCTAACACTGGAACAATCACTAAAAGGTGTTAGTAATGACGTCTTGGTAAGCATTGAAGGGGTTGAAGAATTAAAAAGAAATGTATAGATAAAGGGTGAAAAGAAAGAAGCCCTCCCTACACCTTAGGAAGAAACTAGGTCAATACATAATCTATCAGTTTTACAAAGATGAATTCTGATATTGAAGACGACATCATAGACCCAGTGATGTAATGCACAACCCTTCCCAGCCATTTGAGTTCTCTCAACTGAAACTTGTCTCATTTTTCAAAGAGATACACACGTTATCTACTGACATCTCACTCCGAGATTGTTGATATTGAATAGGTGGCAGTCTGCTCCAGCCTCCGATTACTAAAACAAAAATGCACTAATCGAGTCTAGAGCCAAGAGACCAATAAAATAAATCTCATAAGGACACATTCCATTACAAACACTTGTTGAACATCAATAAGTTCACAAGCTGTTAACAAGAGTCCTAAGGTATTCACATTGAAGATGGAAATCATGCTTGAGCCAACATCAAACAAGCTCTTGGTAGGTGACTTGCTCGATTCTATATGAATCAAACTTGTGTCAACTGGAAAGAAACGATGGCACGATTCTTTATGAAGCAAACTCGTTCCAGTAAATGAATTGACAGCTTAATCAGAAAGATAGTAACTATTTGATTTACTCTTACCATGTTGTCTACTTTGAGATGTTCCGGTAATGAGAACTAGCAAGCATGGTAAATCTAATACATCTGTGTTAGAAGATCGCTTTGAGCTGGAAACCCTGTCAAGGAGATTCTTTAAATCTACCTGATCACAGATACAGTATTTATACTGTAAAACAGTCCTACAGAACCGGAGGTTAATCTAACCAAATCCGGATGAATGACAAAGCCATATTCGTCCACACGCTTTATTGCTAACTGTTTTATTTTAGGATTCATATAAAGATGGAGATGGAGATGCCTCATTCTAGCTGAAGTCGGATTCATTACCACATGCTCATGCTCAAACTACAAAGACATACTATAAGCATCGAGATTTAAGAATCAAGAAAGCTCAGAATTAAAAGACAAAGACTTCCGCAAACTTTGATGTTAAAGATAACTGCTCAGAAACCAAGCTTCAGGGGAGATTATTAGAAACCTTTCAAGATGATGCATAGTATGAGCATGTTGGTCAAAGACACAAGATCACAAGATGGTAAAGACGATAAAGACAAACAAGGAAACGATTTAAAGATCTCGAAATTAAAGACAAAGTCAAAAAGAAAAGGCTCAAGATCAAAGATAACAAAGCATGAAGGATCAACCCTACAACAAAGATAAAGACCAAGAACAAGACTCAAGAACTCAATATCAAAGCAATCTCAAGAAATCCAAGACCATGTTATGACTGTGAACATGGAATCTTGGAATTTATCAGAAACCAAGCTTCGGGGGAGATTGTTAGCCTCAAAATATCGAGTCAAACAAGAAAGCTCGTTTCAAGGTTCACGACCTCGCTTCGGGGGAGATTGTTAGCCTTAAAATATTGAGTCCAACAAGGAAGCTCGGTCACTCAATGAGGAAGCTTCGGTCTTTATTTAATATATATTGTAATAGGCTAGTTATGGGTATCGGGCTCGTTTATGTAATCTAACCGGTCACGTGTTATAGGCTAAAGCCCAAAGTAATTCCAAGTAATCTCGAGCCTGACCCATAGAAAGCCTATAGGCATGAAAGCCTCATGGTGCAAGTATAAATACCCCTCTCCAAGTGTGGAGAGGGTGTTGGTTCATTTGTATTTTCTTACAAGATTAATCAACCACTCTTTTCTTTTCTCTACTTTCTCTCTCTATCCTCTAACTAAAATTCTTTCATAATCTTCTCATCTTATTTTTCTTGTGTTCATCATGAAGTGAAGTGATTATTGGTTCCGACAAATTGTGATAGGATTAATTGTGTCTAGGTCTTAGGATGATGTCCTGCCTAATTCTTAAGAATGATATGCCGCTTCGGGATAAGTAAATCATTGCACTAAAACAAACAAACCAGCATTGAACCAGATTTAATATGGCTAATATAGTTTTCTATCATTCAGCTTGTACCGCTTTTCTATCTTCTGATTTTCTTATTGCGTGTTTATTGTGTATTGAATTGATGATTGTCACCACCAAACCTGTGCCAGTCTCTCAGGCTAAAAACCTCCCATATCATTAGAAAACGTATATAGCATAGGTTTAATCAGTAATTAGAATTAACTTACATTAATTAGATTAATTATAATACAGATAGAATATAGGATTAATTTTCACTCTTAGTGTTCGACACCCTACTTACCACGAAACTACACCCGATCGGGTACACTGCCCGTTAAAGTGTTATTTTAGGATAAGTCGGCTAAATATAAATGTAAAACTTGATAATCAAATAATTGACCCTACACGACAGCACATCAGGTTTTTGGCGCCGTTGCCGGGGAGTGAATTAATTTAACCCTTATTCCTATTAGTATTTCTAACCGTTAACTAGATTAGATTAGTGTAATTTAATTTCTATTTGTATTTAATTGTATCGTGTGTTTAAATTGTTTAAATTCCAGCATTTAATTGTTTTTAAGAGAATTCTATTCTGATTGATCACCTAATACGGCGTATCCACTAGTTGGATACGACGTATCAAACCTTCTACCCAGAACAACGTATTGAATTCTATAGTCTAAATAATGTATCTGTTCTTCCAAACAATACGGCGTATTTTGTGAACTCAATACGGCGTACTAGCACTCAAAAGATTCATACGGAGTATTCAAATTAATTGGATACGGCGTATGTGTCAACTGATACAGTAGCAGACCAAAAATCTATTTGTTTCGATTCTACATTTAATTTCTCTCATCAGGACATATCCTACTGATTTATTGTCATTTGTTTCAGGTAGTGCATGACAAGGAGTTCTACTAAATAACTATTCTTACCTTTGGAAAACCCTGAACAAAAATTTCGCTCAATGTGGAGACTTTTAGGCTAGACAGATGCACAGAGGGCAGCTCTGTGGCATGCCATCAGTGATATGCAGGGAGAGAACCAGGACTTGCGGTTCTAACTTACTGAGGAGAGACATGCGCGATTAGAGTTGGTTGAGGTTGTTGACAGTATAAGGAGAGGGCAGGAGCCCAGAGAAGAAGCATATGGTATATGAGGTTTAGATTAGTAGTTTGTGTATATCACTAAACTGGGTAGCATCGGTTAGTGTCGGTTATGATTAAAAAAGTTTCTTTTGTATTAGTAGTTATGACGAATCATTCTAGTTATTAGGTGATTTGTATTGAAAGTGATTCGTGATAGTGAAGGAAATTTTGTTCGATATTCGTGGATAGCAGTATTTTGTGTTGTTTCGTGTTAGTTTGAGAGCACAGTTTTGCCCGTGTGTGAGTGCGTTGCGATTGGTTGCTCATGATAGAGCGGATACCCACTTCCTTACTATGATTTAGCATACAATGTAGTTCGTATATTATGTAAGCTCGAAGTGTATTCGGGCTAATCGATTATACCGTCTTGTTAGTAGAGCTAATAGGAAGGTAATAGACTGTGAATGATTACGGGGAGTATTAGAAAGAGTTGTCATGATCAATTGAGAAACCTGGTCATACTTTTGACTGTGTAAGCTTTTGAGGGGTATTTTGACATACCTAAGTGAATTGAGATTATAAGACACCCGTTGAGTGGGATTGATTTAGAAAAGTTTAAGGCGAATAATGATGTGGTTTAGATTATGAAACGGCCTTCTAGAAAGGTAGAGCCGGGATTGTTTGACCAAGTAAGTTTTACTTGGGGATTTTTAGTAAGTAAGTGTTGGTAAAGAACCATGGGCGTTCTTAAGAAATTAGAGTGTGAGTCGTGTTATGTAGGACACATACCCTGTAGGGTTAGCCCCGTTGATTGAATAACCGAAAATTTTGGCAATGCCAAATCTGATAGATTAGTCGTCACGTCAAGGACGGGATCGTATCCTGACACCCGACTAAGACAGTGTGACCTAAGTGTGAGAAATTCAGAATCTAAGAGATAGTATGAGAGGTTATCGTAATTCTATGAATGAATATTGATTGACCATGAGAAAGTGTAGAATTTGGACTATGGAAAGACTTAGTCTTTAGAGGGATCATAAGAAACCTCGCTTGAAAAGACTAAATCCTAGTGATTGATGTGATTCTTTGAGGAAAGGTATTTCCTGTTAGTGTTGTGAGTCGGTAATTTGAGTTAAATTTCGGGGCGAAATTCCTTTAAGGGGGTGAGACTATGATAACCGGTAATTTGCTCAGGGTTAATGATGAGGTGTAATTTTATACACTTTTTCAGGATCGTTTAACCCCCTAAATCGTGTGTTTATGCCCAAAATAGGTACTTAATTGTTCCTTTTCAGGTATTTTGCATTTGGAAGGCATTTGGAGGAAATACACATGACTTGGGCTCATTTGGAGAAGAAAAAATTGCTAAGACTTACGGACCTACTCCAACTTGCTCAAGAATTTCTCTCCTGTGGCTTGAGGCTGCGTCACAAAATACAAACGTGATGCCGTCCATAACGATGATCAAGTCGATGTCATGAGATTCCAAGAGGACGTCGAAGGCATACGACCCAGTCACTTATCTAGATTATTCTCTCATGATGAGTCAAGATTCAAACACGGGACAAGTCCACGATTTTCCTATATATACAAACCCGAATTTAGGGTTTTGAGTGTGTAACTTTAGAATAAAAAGAGGGTACGAACCCTAGTTCGTTTAGCAGTTGTTAGGGACGAATTTAGGGCCTAAAACCCTATTGTACTTCCTCCAACTCATGTTTTAATCAAGTAAGGTTTATTTAATCATTCAATATGTCTATGTGTTGTTTGATTCATCTATGTTCTTGCTTTACTTATAACATGCTTGGCTAAAACTCTTATTGTGTTTATTTATGATTGTATGAAACCTAGAATGTAGATCTTAGTGGTGTTGCTTCTTGTGATGGATGTGCATGTTAGGCCTTAGAAAACCAGCTTTTGTCTGTATCGCTGTTGATATGTCTAAGGAAACATGATTGTGTAGAAAGGATACCATCGGGTAACGGTCTTCATACTACCTTACCCCCTAATATGGTTGATCCACTCTTAATATATTTCACATGCACTTAGTGTACCCTTAGGGGCCTTGTAATAGTCTTCATACTACCTTGCTTGTGCGTTTCTCTAACGGAATGCTAAGTAGACGGCGGGTTCGTGTAATTCGTTCATGACTTAGGAAATAATTACACAGATCATCACAAGTGTGACAAGGCAACAACACTAGAAGAAGCAATCTAGGGAGTAATACATGATTAAATAAATACAGTCTTTTATCTTATTGTTATCACCATTAGTTTAGATTCATATTTAGTTTAATAGCTAAAACCAACCAACCTCTATAATATATGATTTACTTGCTTTTCATAAAACATAAAAATACAAAAATAATCTTCCCTCAACCCTTAGAATTCTGTTAGACCATGATCAAGCCTTCCCAACCTATTCCTCGAGTGAACGATAACAACCCCCTTATTTGCACTAACTACTAGTACAACGATTAGGTGCTATGCCTTAGGTGTTGTAAAAATTATTGTTTAGTTTACGACAAACACATCAGGTAAGTATTATTTTAATATTATTGTATTGTATTTGATGTCTTTCGATTTTATCTGTTTTCTGATGAAAGCTGAAAAGTTGACTTTTGTTGTCTATTTTGCGTAAAAGCGGTTTCGGTTTAACTGGGAGTTTTGATGAAGTTTTGAGTTCGTTATTGGAAATCATGTTTTTATTTTGTTTTTTATGTTTTTAGAGTGATTTTGAAGTTTTCAGTGCTGTCCGGGTAAGTTTCTCGCCGTTTTTGTGAAATTCGTCACGCAGCGCATACCAGCACGACAGTTTAGATAAATGTGGAGATTTAACAAAGTTGAGAATCTGTTAATAGGTTTATTTATTTAATAAATTAATAATGATAAATAACGTGATTTAAAACGTAATCCTTGAGTGTAGATTGAAAGTTATTAGAGAAACGGTTGTTTTTT
Organism: Tanacetum coccineum; assembly: GCA_026074375.1. Lineage (NCBI taxonomy): Eukaryota > Viridiplantae > Streptophyta > Magnoliopsida > Asterales > Asteraceae > Tanacetum > Tanacetum coccineum. The sequence continues at coordinate 48,924 of BQNB010019968.1, read as the reverse complement.
GTTTAAATTCGGTAAAAGACTGTAACGGTCGTAAAAAGGTGAAATTTTGGTTGAAAATAATTTTTCAAGCCATATTTTGTGGTTTGAAGTGTTTTTAAATGGATGAGCAAGGTTCGGTTGAGTTTTGTCAAAGATTTCATGTTTTCGGTCCGGAGTCGGCGTTAAGGTCTCAACATGGATTTTGGAGCAACTTTAATGTGAGAGTTGTCGTGTGAATAACCTAGGTTTATGGAAAAATGATTTTAAACACAATGAAAATGATAACTAAGTTTGGTTGACGTTTTAAATAGATTAAAATTGAGTTTTTAAGTGATCCCGACACAAAAAGGAAGACCCGATGCCTTCCCTAGGATCCATTCGGTCAAGAGGAAGTCAGAGGAGACTATTATGACTTTTTTTTGCTTGCATGTCTTGCTTTGTAATCATATAACCACTCCATTACCGCACCATTTCATTTCATTCTTCTTTTTCAAAATAACAAATAAAAAGTTTCTATCCTTCTTTTCCTCTTTATATTCGGATCGACCTCATAGGAGTAGAAACGATGATTTTTGAGGAGTTTCTCAAGAACACGGGATAAGAATAGTTAGTGGTTGTATAGTTTTGTAGACACGGGTTATATAAAAGGTGTACGAGTTCATTCTTTTCACGTCAAAACCGAACCAAGGTCATCCAAACTTGTAAGTTTTCTAAACTTTGTTAAAAGTTGTACTTTTGTGGCTATTATGGTGTTAAAACACTAGTTGTACAAGTTGATCGTCGTAAATATCGAATCTTGGAAATGAAAATGTGAAAAAGGGGTGTTTGTGCGTCGGCTTAAGAAAGAAAGAAAGAATGGATTTTTGAGTTTAAATAAAATGGTTGTTGTGGTAATTTTTTATTTTATGAAAGTGTTTAAAAGGGCTTATTTTAAAGTTTGCTTATTCAATAATCTAGGTTATAGCTTATTTAAGTATATTTATTTTTGGCTTGGGCTTGGCCCAATAAGGGTCAGTTTGGTTTTTTGGTCTGGCGCCAAGGTGGGCTCGACCCACTTGGTTTGCTTATTGGATTTGCTTAATGGATTTGAATATCGGATTTGGTTAATGGATTGAATAATTGATTTGGTTTTGGTTATTGGTTATTGGATTTGACTTATTCGTGCTGATGATTGCGGCTTATTTTGAGCTTATGTTTTTCGGCTTATTTTGAGCTTATCTTTTTCGGCTTATTTTGAGCTTATGTTTTATTTGGTTTCGGCTTACGTAATAAGCTTATGGCTTATTTGGTTTCGGCTTATGTAATAAGCTTATGGCTTTTTTGGTTTCAGCTTATATTATAAGCTTGTGTCTTATTTGGTTTTTGACTTATAAATATATGATAGTATGAGCTTATAGCTTATTGTTTCGGCTTAATAATGACACGGATATGGGATTTCGACTTATATTTGTTACAGCTTAATGGGCTTAAGGTCCATTGGGTTTTGGATTATATTTTTGGACTTATGTAAAAGTATGAAAATATGTTTTGCTTCGGGCTAATTACTAAAGGACCATATATGGAGCTATAAGGCCCAATAACAATGTAAATATTAGTTAGACTTATAAAGGGTCTACATGAATTTTTGTGTTGGACTAAGAGGGATTTTGTTGGACTTGTCGAATGTAAAGGGAATATTTTGCTACGGTTGGATAAAACATGTTGAAGGTATTGATATTGTGTTTGTCGGAAAATGTCGGGTTTGTGAAAAGTGTTTTGGATTAAGGTTTAATACCTTGGAAAAAGTCATAAAGACGTACGGGTCATGCCGAATTTTCGAAAGAAATATTATAGTTAGAACCTTTGCTTAGAAAGGGTAAATTTCAAGGATTTTATTAATAAATAGTCATTTTACTTGAAAATTTAATGCAAGATAAAATACATATTTTCTTCGAAACATTTTCTTAAATATTTAATAGAGTTAATTTCATAATTCGTCCCTAATGTTTGTCGGGTATAACAGATTTAGTCCCTCCGAAATTTTTTTAACGGATCCAGTCCCCAAACTTTTGACCCGTATCGGGTTTGGTCCTTTGACCAATATTTCCGTTAGTTTGACTGTTAAATAGTTGTTTGGTAAGACGAAATGACAAAAATACCCTCCGATTTTTTTTTTTAATTTTATTATGTTATTAACTTTCTTAAATATTTTTTTTTTAATTAACATTATTAATATTATTATTATTATTAACAAACATATTTTCATCTTCATCCCCATCATGTACAAACACACACTTCATCTTTCATCATCACCCTATTTCATCTTCATCCCATCTATCACAACCCCCAATATTAAACCACACATTTATTGTTCAACCACAATTCAAACCCATATTATACAGATCTGTAATCCCTCCAACAATTACTAAAAAAAGACAATACAAAACCCAACTACTAAACCAATTAACGATCCACATTGAAAGTTACAAAAATGATTTTGAGATGATTTTCAATATATATACAGATTTACAAATACCATCCCTCTAAATTTATAGCAAAATCCCTCTCTTTTATTATCAAACACAGATCTGGAACCTAAAACATAAAAATAACACCCAAATCCAACATAATTATATCTGATGGTCTTTATGTTCTTTTGGGGAGATGGGTACAAATCCAGTGGCGGTTGGTTTTGTGGATGGTGGTCTCTGGTGGTGGCTGTGGATGGTGCTCTATGGTAGTGGCTGCGTATGGTGGTCAAGCGTAGTGTGGTGGGTGGCGGCAGGCAACGGGTTGAAATATTTGGCTTTGAAAACACAGGTGGTGGAGTGGGGTGTTTATTGAAAATGTGTGTTAATATTTGAGAGATAGAGAGAGTTAGAAGAGGGAAGATAAAGAAAACTGGGAATGGAGAGTGAGGATGAATTGGGTGTTAGTATAGTTATTTGTTTTTAATGCATACGTAAAATGACATAATTACCCTTCTATTTGAGTTAAACCATCTTGAGTTAACAGTCAAACTAACAAAGTTAGTGGTCAAGGGACCAAACCCGATACGGGTCAAAAGTTTAAGGACTGGATCCGTTAAAAAAGTTTCGGAGGGACTAAATCCGTTATACCCGACAAACATTAAGGACGAATTATGAAATTAACTCAATTATTTATAAATTTTGTTCCAATGTAAAAATTTCATTAAGGAAAACTTTTTATGTATTGTATACACTAAATAAATTAGAATAAAAAGGTATGTTTGAAGTGATATTGTTCTTTTGCTCAATCGTGTGAAGTTAAGTCTTTGAGTAAAAGGCTATTTATCATGTTGTTAACACAACGAGAAAAATGATATGAAAAACTTACAAAACAATAAAAAGTCATTCTACAAACTCGCATTACGTCATTATAGATGCTCTAAGTTTAATGCATCCGCCGGCTCATAGGGAAGGGAGTGGTCGTGCCATGGGTTCGTGCCAAGCTATGGCGCGAGATTGAGTCATGGCGCACCACTCCGTGGTTCGCGCCAAGGTCTCTTGCGCCGTGGCTAACAGCCCACGCGAAAGATTTTTTTTTTTTGAAAAAGTATCCGTTGGGGGAAGTGGGTTTTTGAAAAAAATACTCTCAAAACCCTATTTTTACCCCTTTAAAATCCTATAAATACCCCATTTATATTTTATAACTTCACACACAATTTCTATATATATTCTAAATCAATACTTCTCATTTTTCTTT
>BQNB010019968.1:0-44812 GCA_026074375.1 Tanacetum coccineum | reverse complement strand
TCTTGATTACTCAAAGCTAGAATCTTGTATATATCGCTCCATATCGTCTTCAAAATAAATTTCGTAATGATAATAGGTGTTTAGATTCATAATTTTTTTTTGAAGAAAAAATAAGTATTCTTGAGGCTGAAATGATAGTGGAAGTGTGTAAAAATTAAAATAATAAATGGGTATTTATAGGATTTTTAAGTGGTAAAATTTGAAAAAATAAGATAATAACGGCTAGTAGAGAAGGCGTATTTATTTTCCTTCCCTTTTTGACCGTTACCAATAGCTATATTTAAAAAAAAAATTCACCACGACGCTGGCTAGTATGTACGACGTGAGAGATGATGAGCTAAGCTGCGGTGTGGTGTGTGCCGCCATGGGTCGGGCTGTTCCATGGCACCATTGTACCTCACATCTTAAAGCGATATAAGGCTAACTGTAATGGTGACTGAGTTACACCACAATCACTCTGCTACCTCAGCGCCAACTCATTATGACTATTTTTATGACCAGCTTAGTGTAACAAGTCGACCTCGGTCAGCACAAAAAACATACCTCGCAAAAATCAATTAAAAAAAACACTCACACCACTCGGTCGAGTAAGTGACCAAATTTCCCATTTTTTCCAATGTAGACACGTTTAGGGGTGGGTTCCGTAGGGGGGGGGGGACTCGTTTTATGGGGCAACCGACCATTAAGTCGACCATCCATTACATATGGTCTAAAGATTCACTAGTGTGGAATAGTTTGCTAATAAGTGACACATGTTTTACTTGGTAACAAATAAGTTGTTTTTCTTTTTTTTGTCATAAAACCCCGGCGGCTTCGCAGCAGTGTCGACTCCATCTTTACTTAGATAAATGTTATATAGTATAATATGATATCGACATTAACAAACACTCTTCTAAACAGACGTTAAGTCGTTATAAACATAAACTCAACATTACATCGTGTATATTTTTCTCGGAATATGAAGTGTAAACCAATTAAAAAAATGATTATTGACATTTTACAAGTTCTTATGAGTAGAAAATTTTGCAAGCTAGTTAGAACGACAAGCTACATAGAAAAAATGACACATTTAGTGAAGTGCTTGTAATATGGCATTAAGGTCTTTCGATCAAATAGCGTAGGTGTTGTAAATGTGTAATAGAGGAATAATTCACACGCCGTGAGGCGGGGCTCAAACACCACCGCAACTACTGCTCCACTTTTGCGCAAATCATACGTTAGGTAATCGACATGAGTGCATGAGCTAACAAAAAATTGGTGTATGTTTGTAAGTATTATGTATGTTTTTAACGTATTTAAATACATACGATGTATAAGTAAATATTTTATCCGCGTCAAATTATTCTTCATCTTTTCATTTTGTGATGTGCTAAAATAATTGTCCACGTTTTATTTCAATCAATGAAAAAAGTGTTTAATAAATAAAAATAATATTTAATTAGTTGAGTAGTATGATGATTTCACTTTTTTAAACTTTATGTTTTATTGTTTGTTAATAACAATTTTGGAAGATAAAGAGTAACCAGGTTTATACAAGAGTATTGATCCGTTGTAGATTTAAATGTTTGAGTTAAATTTGTGGGATTTTTTATAGTGTTTCTTTTGTATTTCACATGGTTTTTCTCTAATTTGAAAATTGCCTTGTGTTCCGCTCCTATTTGGGCATTTTAATAAGTTCAAGTTGTTATTTTTTTTATAGAAATGTGGGTGACAAACTGACAACTATCATAGTGGTGATCTGCACTACTTTTATTTATTTTTGGTTTGTGAGTGTGTGCGAGATATATTTGTATAAAGTTAAATATTTTTATATTTTTGGTTTAGTGATGATCATAAAAAGTAAAAAGTAATGAGTTTGGTGATTTGTTAAATGGTGATGTGTGATTGACGTGAAGACGATGATTACAGTGATCATAAAAATCATTTTAAGCAAAAATTATTGAGTCATGTGACGCTAATTACAGTGGACGCTATTTGTGTTTGTAAGGTAAGGGTTGAAGAAGGTCTGCTATCTACATGCATTCGGAAGTCAGAGCCTAATACCGTGTGGAATCAAATTATCAATTCGGTTATTGCTCTCAAGGAGAAAGGGGTTGATTTATTAATGTATTGTAACAAAAAGATGAGAAATGGGCCTAATACTCATATGGACAGGAAATCAACCTCTCAAGTCAAAATCCCTAAGATTATTTACTTTGGAGATGGAAAAAGATGTTTATGTGGCCCATAAATTTGAGCAAGGAATGAATTTGAGTTCGTTTCGTTGGCATCCTAAGCGGGGCGCTGAAACAGAGCAGTGGGAAGCCATTCAAAAAATCATCACTTCAACTTTTTTATCTCTTATGGAAGATTGTTGGGTTTGGTCTTTGTACGGAATGCGAATGTTTTCTATAGCTTTAGTTCGTATCCTAATTGACAAAACGTTATTAATCACTAGTGAGGAAGCTACTATATGGTGTAAATTAACCCATATCAAAGTTAACATTTTGGCATGGAGACTCTCTTTAGATAAACTCCCTACTCGTCTAAATCTCTCGGCTCGAGGCTTGGATGTTCCTTATGTGATATGTCCTATATATGGTGAACGATAGGAATCATTTATTATTTTCTTGCTCGTTCGTAGCTCAGGTTTATGTTATGTTGGCTCGTTGGTAGGACATTCCTATTCATCCTCTATCATCTTATCGACATTGGTTGGAGTGGTTCCAAAATATTCAGCTAAAGACGAGGCAAAAAGAGTATTTGCAAGTTGTTTTCTACTATTTATGGTGGCATATGTGGGCTTATCGAAACGCATGCATTTTTCAAACGACTAGACCAAGGCCAGATTTGTTTTTTGGTAGCTTTGTTATTAATTCGTTTAGATGGGTCAATAGTAGAGGTGGATTGAAAAAATTAAGTTGGGTTTATTGATTTAAATATCTAACTATTTTTATTTTCAGTATGTAATTTTGTTTTGTTGTAGCTCATTCTTAGCTTAATAAAATTTCGCCGTTAAAAAAAGAAAAGAAAGGCTGCCGACGATTAAAACTCCGTACGATTACTACAAGTTGATGTTAATACAAAACGACTAAATACACCCTTGTAGAGACAACACATCTTCACATGACAGTGACATGTATCGTCCCCCCAACTCCCAAACCAAACCAATCAATCAATTTTTTTCCAAAAACACACATACACCTGTCATCCCATCTTCGTCGATAACACCTTCACACCTTCTTTTTTTACAAAAACTAGGGTTTCACTTTCACTTTCACTTTCATTACTTAAATCCAATCTAACCACCATGACGTCACAATCACCGTCATCATCCACCACCCCAACCCTCGATCCAACCCCCTTACTCCCCAACCGCCAATTCACCCAAACACCCTCCTTACGCGGCGCGGCGCGCTTCCTGCGCCGCGCAAGCAGCCGACGAATGCTCCGAGAGCCTTCAATGCGTGTAAGAGAATCAGCTGCTGAGCAGATTGAGGAAAGGCAATCAGACTGGGCTTATTCACGCCCTGTCGTTATCCTGGACTTGATTTGGAACTTTGCGTTTATTGTCGTCTCGCTTTCGGTATTGTTTATGAGTAGGAATGAGGATCCCAAGAGGCCGTTGAGGGTTTGGATTGTTGGGTATGGGTTTCAGTGTTTGTTGCATATGGTTTGTGTTGTTGTTGAGTTTAAACATAGGTTGGACCAGCAGCGGGGGACGGAAGGTGCGAATTTGGTGAGTTCGGGTGAAGGGAGTGTGGGAGGTGAGGGGAGGGAGTATGGTGATTTGGGGCCGCATCGGTTGCATAATAATGAGGATGATGATACTAGGTACTAATATTTAGCTGTATTGAGTTAACGTTATTCACCTATGCCTAAATTTATATTGTCGTGATGCGAAAGTGCAAAGTGTGATGAGTTACAATTAAGTTTTTTCGGTATGTGCGTTTGAAAGTTATTATCTGTTATAGACTAGTTAGATAGATGAGTGTTATAAAATGTGATGCAAAATATTTAATTGATAAATTCAGTTATATAAGTTAGTGAGTAATAGTTAAACGTAAAACATGGTATGTTAGTTTTGCTTCCCTTTGGTAATCGGTGTTGTTGTAGTGTATCAATTTGAGTCTTTGAGAAATAATATTTTTCAAAATGCACCTCTAAACACCCCGTAAGATGTAGTAGGGTAACTGACTTGCTGATGATCGGTGTCATTGCTATTGTAAGTTTGAGGTGAATCTGAGAGTTGCTACTAGTTGATGTAGATGCCATGATGATATACCTAAGGTAATAGGTTGAGTTGCGGTATGTAGTTAGACTTTACAGGGCACACGACATCCACAAAGGGACGTGTGAGGCTCCACTACTCTATGTACTTAAAGTCACCCAAGCTTTTTATATTCATTAGAATGGCCCTGTGGAGTGTCGATATTATAAAAAACAGAATAAGCGCGTTAATTCAAAATGATTGAGGTAAACTATATACAAGACTAATAAGCCTGTATCCTTTTAGGTTTCAAGAACATGAATAACATTCTTCCATGCACTCCTACACAAGCCTAGCTCTTTTGTCATATTTTACTTAAAATCTCTTTTTAGTATTTACTTATTGTAACAATCTTTTGCCGGAGGTCTTGCTAGAAGGAGTCCCTTTACCCTCTGGTAGGGGTTTGTCTACATCCTACCTCCCCCATACCCCACTCCGGCGGGATTGGATATTGTTGTGCTTGCTGTTACTATAAAATTTTCCCCACCTCTTCCAAGTGTTTATCCATGCTTCCATATTTGTTTTAGATCATCCTTAGTCTCGTCAATTAAAGTATTTAACATAGCATGTCGGAAGCATATGGCATAGTATAGCATGTCTTCTGCTGGTTCATTCATAATCAAAGCAAAGAGATGGGACATGTCATTGGTTCTTGATGTTATCCTATTGAAATAGTGAGACTTCTGTTCATTGCTATATTATGTGCAAGTTACTGTGGCAACTGCTTTAATTATGTTTATAGATTGTAGACACTTCTGCATAGGCTATTAGGTAGTTGCCTAAGCTTTCTTTTGATAACCATACAACCCAACAATGGGAGGTAGCTTACTTTTGTAGACACTACCATCCACCTCGTCACTAATTGTGTTCTGACATTCTTGATTATCTTCTAAATAAATCTCACAACTTGGGATGTACAGGGTGACATTTTATAGCTTGTATATATATTTTTGTTAAAAGGTCTATTCTTGCTGTTCATCACCAGCAACTGCATGTTACAACACTTAGTTTTTCTTTTCTAGGTTACATGAAATTTCTTGAATTTGCAATTGCGTACCTAAGATAGATATGCCTACATACCTATTATGTGTGTTTATGCGTGTTGTATTTGATTTCCATCTCCAGTTTGTGTGCTGTTATTATTGATCTGCCTTGTTTGTTTTCTCAACCTTCATATTGCTACAATTATTTTGTAAGCTGTATATGCAAATTAGGAGTAACCTTCATATTGCTACAATTGCGTACCTAAGATAGGTATGCCTACATACCTATTATGTGTGTTTATGCGTGTTGTATTTGATTTCCATCTCCAGTTTGTGTGCTGTTATTATTGATTTGCCTTGTTTGTTTTCTCAACCTTCATATTGCTACAATTATTTTGTAAGCTGTATATGCAAATTAGGAGTAAGGTTCCAGTTTATGGCCTCTGGGAACTGTTGTTTCTAACTCTCCTTTAAAAGTTAAAAGCAAAATAACCGAAATATTTCTGTTTATGTATGGGCTGCATGTTATATCAACCGTGTTACATTAATCTGTGGCTGTGTTTCAGTTTATCTCTTTCGGAATAATTTATATAGGTCCTATTACTTTTCGTAACTGTGCTTTTAAAGGCCAAAACCAAAATTAGTGGAAGTCTTTTCTGGTTCTGTATGGTGAGCATTATATCAGTTTCTGTTATATTCATCTGTGGCAGTGTTGCTAAGCATTTGGAGTCTGCTAATACAATGTTTTCCTTTATATGGTGGATTGTTGGATTCTATTGGGTGTCTTCCGGTGGTCAACATCTTACTCAGAATGCACCTCAATTATACTGGTTTGTCTTTCTTCTTCCTCGGAAAGGTTTTATATCAAAGTAACGAGTTTGCTTTTTAGGTGGATGATTTGGTGCATGTTTCTTTTCCAGGCTCTGTATTACATTCTTGGCATTTGATGTGTTTTTCGTGGTTATCTGCGTTGCTGTGGCATGTGTTGTTGGTATTGCTGTTTGCTGCTGTCTACCTTGTATTATTGCTATCTTGTATGCGGTAGCTGATCAGGTAATTCTTTTGTGCAGTAGTATAAGATAATTTGAAAGAACGGTACTGTTAGCAGACTTAGGGTGTGCTTAGTTCAAATAGGGGAATGACAAAGGAAAAAGCGAAGGGTATACTAAGGAATACAATGAAGTTTTTCATTGCATTGGTGTTGCTTGGTTGGATGGTATAATAAACCATTGCAATATATGTGTATTAACATATAGGTATTTATAAAATATTTTTACACATGAATATATCGATATCAAATATATAAGTATAACCAGTAGCATAGTTTACATATTTTAGACTAGCAAAAATAATATATATTAATATACAGTAAATCGCATGTATGCTACGTAATATATAGAACAAATGTCAATATTTGTATTATACAGGTTTTATTTATTTGAGTGTATATCTGCAACAAAACAAAAAAAAAATAGTTTGTATAAAATTGATAAATATTCCTATACCTAAAATAAATAAATGCAAGCATGATTTTAGGAGAGTCGGATGGTGGATCATGTGTGAAACAAGATAATGAATTTTCAATACCCCCAATTTGTTGGGTAATGGGGGATTACCCACTTTTAAGCAATGAGTGATTGCATTATATGTAACCAACCATCATTTTTCATTACCATTGCCATTCCTTACCCTCTAAAACCCCCAACCAAGCACCCCCTTAGTGAATGACATATTATCATTCTTTTTGTTCTACAAGTATGATTGTAGTTTCAGTTGAGGTATAGTTATAGGGTTTGATTATTGCATTCACCATAATCATTTAGGAAGTAAGTTGTGATAACTTTATACAAGTCAGAGAATCTGAGACGCAATATTCATTAAATGGAAATCAATTATATATCCAATACGAACCATATAATTACCGCTTACTAAAACATACATGGATAAGTTAAAGGAAGTGTAACAGCTCTTCAAGAATGGGTATTAAACTAAAATAACTCCGGAAACCTAGAATTTTTCATACGACATAGATTAGGTTACAGTTTTTAAGTGTTGCCGTCTAGAGTGTAATGGATGATGGCTTGGTGATAGTATTGTCGTTTTGAAATCAAGGGGTATTAAGATTTTTTGGTTGTGTCAAGTTTCTTTTGGTTAAATAAGGTGATGTGGTGTAGAGATTACTCTTAGTTGATATTGGTAATGTCTAATCCATTTTTAGCGTGAAACTTTGTACAGTAATAGTTGGATCTTGAAGTTTTATTTTACCTTTTGAGATGATTATAGTACTGTACGTGAAACATTTTTTGTTTTAATACTCTTGTATTTGTTGTATCCTCATTCATTTGTTCTTAAAACAGGAGGGTGCAACCAAAGATGACATTGAACGATTGCCTAAATACAAGTTCAATAGAATAGATGATTTTGAGAAACAAAATGGGGAGATCCAAAAAGGCTATGGTGGAATAATGGTAGAATGTGACACTGATGCGCCTGTTGAACGTGCTTTATCTGAGGAGGATGCTGTAAGTTTTTGAATCTTATGAAATACACCTTTGTCAGTTCTCTTTATTAACATTTCATGACGCAAGATATGTTAGTTACCATCTCCGTTCCAAAGTATATGCATTATTTAACTAGGCAATAATATGACATAAGTGTCTGACTGCTGGTCAAATATATATAATACCTATAAGGCTATAATCAATTGGAAACCAGAGGATTTCTTATGAACTAGAATAATGGCGATCAGCATATTTTTGATGAATTGATGATTATAATGGGCACAGAGGTAAGTTTTTACGGTCAAAACCCTGACAATAAGATTGTTGCATGCATATGGTATATGCTTAAAAATAAGTATAGATAAACTATATTGTGGGGATAGGAGCACATGGCTAACTTGATTTGTTATTCGGAAAGCCTAAAAGATTGATGATACGAGGCTACGTCTATATTTGTGTGCATGCACACACAAGCTTAATGGCAAACGAATAAAAGGAAAGAAGGGATGATGGTATCTCATTTATGCTATAACATCTCATCTCCTAGATACACCAACCAAATAGTTAATTAAGGTTTTCACAAACAAAAAGTTATGGCACACAAATTGCTTTTAGAATAAGTTATAATATTTAGGAGCTGGTGCAGGCATTTTTGTTATTGACGGGGAGCTGTGGTAGGACTTAGGAGTGAGGATGGTTGACATTGAAGGCGGCATTAATTCTAACCATTATGTAAGTCGTAAGCCTCAATAGAAACAATATTTTTTTGGGGTAACCATGGTTTCCGATCTTTTGGCCGACTATTCAACGGGATTTGAGCCCACCGCCACACAAACTCAAACCGGGTAAAGCCCTCCCCTTTTTAGGAAGGTTGGCATGGCCACTTAGAGTTGTTTGCACCTAGTAGGAATTGAACTTGAGACCTCTCAATAGTTACTACAAGCTCTTTACCACTAGGCCACCCCTAAGTGGTACACACACACAAGAAAAAACACAATATTGTTGTATCGTGTAGGGGTATTCCTTCCATACGATCATTTTTGGCTTGAAACTGGTTTTTTAGTTGAGACTTGAGACTGGGATATTTCTCATATATAGGTGAACCATATGGCTCGTAGGTGAAAACACATATGCTGACTTGCTGATCAAGACAAACATTGCATGGCTTAATACTCTTATCTTTTACACAAATAATTGAAGTTTTGACTTGTCACATACTTGAAGTTCATGACTAACAATTAAAAGCCCCTTTATTTTTATTAGTCTAGAGTTTTTTCATCATCTGTGGTTGGTCATCTTGCTGAGTTTTCTTGACAGGAATGTTGCATTTGCCTTTGCTCATATGATGACGGAACCGAACTTCGTGAGCTCCCCTGCTGTCATCATTTTCATGTCACCTGCATCGACAAATGGTTGTACATAAATGCCACTTGCCCTCTCTGCAAGTTCAACATACTAAAGAATGGTAATCAAAGTGGCAGTGAGGAAGTATAATTATAACCAATACCATTTCCTTCAAGATCTTGATCCGGACCCATCTTTGGTATGTGATATTAATGTAAATTTGATACAAAATTCTTGTTAAAAGTTTGACTTGCCGGGGATCAAGGACTGAAAGAGAGAACGGACCTCCTCTTTTTGGCTTATACTTGGAGATGTAAAGTTACATATTTTATCCAATCTGCATGTTGTAGTGTAATGTAGTATTATTACTTGAGACGGTAGGCTACAGTATCGTGGCGCAGCCTGCATCAATGTTTGTGCAACATGCGCCTGCTTGCCTGCGTTACTGTTTGGTGCATCATACATCTTTGGTTGTACGATATTCACAGTGCATTGCTTGAAGAAACTTTGGGGGATTTAACGGATAAAGTACAGCATTTGATTGCAGGTTGAGTTGTTGACTGATAATTTACTTTCTTTGAAATAATGTTTTCGGTTATTATAAAGTGAATAAGGGTCATTGTGCGAGTACATTGTTCTTATTTTTCAGTTTATGGATCTTATTTAAGTCTTGATTTGCAAATGATTTATAACCTTAAGAGACTGGTTAAACGACCAATCTTTTGGCACATGTATAGGATGCACCCTTGCAATCATTTTAACTTTCATTCTCACAATGTAAATCAAGTCAACACACGAGCTCAATATTTTATATTAGAGAGGAAAGACACCATGGTGCACATTTTATTACCTTCACAAACCTTTTAATAAAAATCTATTAATACTTTGGTTTGACGAGGAGTAAAATAAAAAGGTTGGGTAATATCTTGAACACAGATATTCCCCCCAAATGCACCAGCCGGGAATCGAACCCGGGTCTGTACCGTGGCAGGGTACTATTCTACCACTAGACCACTGGTGCTGATGTGTTATATTCTGAATTAAGACTTAATAATTCTCATCAAACACGATACTCTCCTGGATCTTCCTCTGGAACAATAGATCGTATATTGATATGAATTGCATACTTCAAAAAGTAATAGATTACCAAACTTCTTTTACTAACTAGTTAAGGCTGTTAGGCAAAATACTATTAGAGGGTTTGTGAAGCAAAAAAACTAGTTAAGGCTGTTAGGCAAGACACTGTAAAATAACCAAAAAAAACTATAACAAACTTTCAGGAAAATAAAAACAAAGACAGTTACAACTAAACTACTCGAGCTTATATTTCTATGGCAGAATTTAATACTCAAGCTTTAATTTGATTATCACTAATCAACATTACACCAAATGCGTTAAATAGGCATTTTCAAAATAGCACAAATTACTAAAAGTATGTTTTTATCCATAAATATTGGCAAGCACATGGAGAGTGACTTTTGTATAATTCTGAGGATGTTTCTAAGCAAGTTGGCATCATAAACAATTGCAGGTTAGTTAAGAAACTTCCATGAGCTTTGCAGGTGCCCTCCTCACTAGTCGGCAACCGACGTGTTATAAAAGGTAGCACACAAGCACTGCACAAGTAAGCAAATCATTCTGTAACTCCCTCTTTTACACAAATAATTTAAGTTTTGACTTGTCACATGCTTATTTAATATGAACTAATGCTTATAGGTATCATCTTGTCTAAAGTACTGAGCAAAACTAAATTATAGGCATCGGTTTGCCTGTATCCTCTCTTGCAGCTATAAGTAAGTTCCACGTTATTGTTCCAGCCTTAATTCTTTTGTATGTGAACCCTTGCCACCCCTGAATAGACATCCCTTGTACTTGTAGTCTACAATCTGGGATGTCCACTACCATACTAGGATTTGACAAGTGGCCGGAGTACCCAGAGGTAGCAATGCATATCCATTCGCTAGTAATGGGTTGATTTAAGTTATGGTTTATCTGTAACATGTTAAAAACTCAAACGGGTTAAAAATCGAGTGTAATTTTTAATGCATACGACCTTTTAGATCATCTTAAAATCACATCCTATTTGACACTAATTGTTTATAAAAAAAGTTTAAAGAAATACAGCCAAGATTTGTTTCTAGTCAATCTGACACGCTTCATATAAAATACCGATTTGACCCACATCCATTTTGCCACCTATAGCTGCCTACTTAGTAGGTCTCGAACAGCCTACCTTAGTCAATGATGGTGTGCAACATTGATGAAATGTTGATGCGTATTCATAAGCACTACAATTAGTTAGGAATCGAGCTTTGTGAGCTCCCCTGCTGTCATCCTTTTCACGCCACCTGCACCGATATATGGTTGTACATAAATGCAACTTGCCCTCTGTGCAAGTTCAACATACTAAAGTATAGTAATCAAAGTGGTGAGGAAGTATAATTATAACCAATACCATTTCCTTCAAGATCTTGACCCGGACCCATCTTTGGTATGTGGTATTAATGTAAATTTGATACAAAATTCTTGTTTAAAGTTTTTGACTTGCCGGGATCAACGACTGAAAGAGAAAACAGACCTCCTCTTTTTGGCATATCACTTGGAGATGTAAAGTTACATATTTGATCCAATCTGCATGTTGTAGTATAGTGTAGTATAATTACTTGAGACGACATGCATTACCAGTTCTGCTCTATGCACTATAACGTGGAGGCTTGCGCCTCCTTGCCTGCGTTAATGTTTGGTGCATCATGGATCATGGTTGTACTATATTCATGGTAGCCAGTATATCCACAGTGCATCGCTTGAAGGAACTTTGGTGTGAGCACATGTTAGTTATGGATCTTATTTAAGTCTTGATTATCAAATGATTGGAGTTTATAACCTTTGAGGCTGGCTAAACGACCAATCTTCCGGCACATGCTAATCCTATAATATGCACCCTTGCAATCATTTTAATCTTCATTCTCACAATGCAAATCCAGTAAACACACGAGCTCAACGTTTGATATTAGAGAGGAAGGACACCATGGTGCGCAGATATTACCTAACATCATTTGACCGATCAACTAATTGAAAAAAAGTAGGTGAGTTAAGAAAATACATAACAGTGGTTGATATCAGAGGATAAATATTTGTGGAAAGTCTCCTAATTGCATGATGTGAAGTGTTAATGAGAGGGTTAATAATGTGTCGAACCATTTTGCTGTTGTTCTGTTAATAATAAAAATGATAAGTATGAAGTATCCACACATATCTGACATTGGTGACCTCAGTTCCTAATTGGAAAAAAAGAGAGGCTACACAACCATAATGATTATATTCAACCATTATGATGTGTAACCCAAATGCACCAGCCGGGAATCGAACCCGGGTCTGTACCGTGGCAGGGTACTATTCTACCACTAGACCACTGGTGCTTTGCTGTTAAACTTTCAAGTAAACGCTTAATATATCTTGCTAGCTGTGAACTAACTTCGTGTTTGTTCGTTCAAGTCTAGCCGGAAAAATATTCGTTGAGATAATAAGATTGTTCAAGTTCGTTTATGTTCGTTCACTAACGTGTTTAACGAACGGAAATAAATGATCGTACAAAAATTAGCACAAAATATCTAGTAGAATGTTGTAACGTTTGTTTATTGTGTTTAATTTTGTCTATTTTATAAAGAGTGTATTATATAAATATACCGTATTTTGACATAAACAAATAAACATACATAAGCGAAAATAAAACCGGACGTTCACTGACGTAAATGAATGAACGAGACTTGTGTTCATGTTCGTTCATTTAATTAAACGAATACAAAGTTTTGTTCATGTTCTTTCAATCAATAAATAAACAATCATCAACGAACTTTTAACCGAACGATTCATGAAATATTCACTTAATGTTCGGTTCATTTACGACCCTAATCATATTGATAAGACTTGCATTCTTCAACAAAAACTAGATGACCAAACTTCTTTTACTAAATATTTAAAGTCTATTAAGCAAAAAATTTATTTAAGGGTTTGCGGATCAAACTTAGTGGACTCGTAGAGCAACCAAAAAACTAAATATTTCTATGGCAGAATATTACTCAAACTATAATTTGATCAGCACTAGGGGTGTTCACGGGGCGGTTCGGTTCGGTTAGTTGGAAGATTTAAACTATCCGTCGCGGGGCGGGTAATTAATTTTACTTTCCGTCGCCGAACCGTACTAGGCGGGTAACCGGACATGCGGGTACCCGAAGTGAGCGGTTACCCGCGGTTCGGGTCACGGTTAACCGTTTTTGACGTTTAATAAAGTTTAACCGTATAAAAAATAACATAGTCTAGAACATAAAATGTATTTCTAGTAAAATTAAATGACGTTGAATTTAAAAGTCATATAAAACTTAAGTATTTCGTTACAATAATTGCATTCAAATATTCATATATAACGTATTAACAAAAAATATTACTCGACGTTATAGATTACGATCACATTAATCAATTTTCACACATAGAATTTTACAAATGTTTACTTTACGAGCGAAAAAGTCGTTATACAATAAAAGTATAGTCAATAAATCGTAATACTTTGTACAATTAATTTGAATATTAGATAAGAAAATAATCATGTATAATATGGCCTCGGTTCGTTCGGTTAACCGCGGATATCTAAAAGTAAAAACCGAAACCGAACCATTATAAGCGGGTTTTTTCGGTTTCGGTTTCTTCGGTTTCGGGTTTTTTCGGTTTCGGATTGAGCGGTTCGGCTCGGTTTGTCGGTTTCATGGTTTTTTTAACACCCCTAATCAGCACTAACCAACATTTACACAATTGTTTTGAAACCACATATACAAAATAGGGTCTATATAAATACATGGCTTTAGTAACATTCTAATGATGTTTCCAAGCAACTTGGTGTCATCCACTTTGCATCGTAAACTAGACGTGCGCAAACCGGTTAACCAGTTCGGTTCGGTTTCAGTCAAACAGGAATCTGTTTCGGTCAATGAACCAGTCAAAACCGGTTTGGGGAAAACCGGTTCCGGTTTGAAACCGGTTTGGGGTGCGGTTTTTGTCGAACCGGTCCTACCGGTTTGGAACCGGTTAACCACCCAAACCGGTTTTGACCGATTTTTTTTCTTTTTTTTGTGGTTTTGTACGCTATAAACGGAATAAACTTCAACTTTTATTTAATAGAAAAACCCTAATACATCATAAATGAAATACATTGGAAAGGAAATACAACACAATGCAAGGAAATTTAAAATACAACATCAACAACATAATGCAAGCGAATTAAAAATACAACATACTAATCGAAAGTTAGTAATCATCTTCGGCTTCGCTGCTCACCATATAATCATATCGTGGTTCTCCCGGAGACATAGTGCCTTCGTTGCTAGCATCTAGTGCAATTTCTTTATCGGATAGTGGAATGGCTTCATTTTGTTGCACCTCGTCATCAAAGACACCTTCTTCAAAGTCTAAGGGTGTTTCGATAGGGCATTTGTCTTTTTACACGTCTTTAACCGTCAAGTGATCCTTCAAACACATGCACATCTCTAAAGACGTCGGAGTAAGTCTTGTTTTTCGGATTGACAACACCCTTTCACTTGTTGAAAATGCGGATTCAGAAGCTACCGAAGAAGCTTGTACACTTATTATATCCATGGCCATGCGGGATAGAACGGGAAACATTGTTTCCTTTTCTTTCCAAAAACTTAAGACATCAAAACTTGCAAACTCTTTGGGATGAAAATGTGTGACAAAATCGAATTGACATATCGCTCATAATTCGCTATATCATTGTAGCCAGTAGTCCTGTGCTTTTTTTTTTGTATGGGCTTTTAAAACCGGTTAGCAAACAGCTATACATAATTCCGCACTCTCCTTCGATGAAAGTAGCCCCACCACCACATGTTTGAAGATGATGGAGTTGTTTACCATATTTGTTGGCATAATAGAAGATTAGACAAACCTTTCAAAGAATCTTAAAATTACTTTTAGACTTAGTGCAAAGTATCGTCAAAAACTCAAAATTCTTATCGACTCGATAAGAAAGTCTATCCCGTTTACATTAAAACATGGATTTAAAGCGGCTGCACAAGTAATTATCGGTGACATGTGTTGAAAATACTTCCTAAGTTTTTTCTTCATTGGTTTAATCATACTTGACAATATACCCCCCTCAAGTTCATATTCGCTTAATACCGTACTCATGAAGAAAATCTGTTGAAGTACTTGAAGTACCAATGGAGATGTTGGGTAGTAAACCCCCGATAAAATTTACGTGGCAGTGTTAAACACTTCAAGTAATTGGGTTAAAGATTGAATAATAACCCAATTTTCAGCCGAAAAATGATTACACCTATTCTTATTGGCAAAAACGTCATGAAAATACGCCAATGTATTTTGTTGTTTCAAACCACTTAGGAACATATGATAAGTGGAGTTCCATCGTGTTGGAACGTCTCAATTTGGTCGTAAACAAGGTTTCTTTGCATCTTTACAGATTTTAACATAGCGTTGTCGGGTTCTTGCACTTGATTTGAAAATATCTTTTAACATTGTCTTAAAAGACTCTCTTATTGCATCAATCACGGGGACCCCTAAACCAGCTTGTACAACCAAGTTAATGATATGTGCAACACAACGACTATGATAAAACATACCCCCCATTGGTGGATCGTATTTTAATTTTAGTTTATCCATGGTGGATGTGTTGTTACTAGCATTATCCAATGTAATTGGCATAACTTTATCTTCCAAGTTAAAATTGGTAAGGACTTTTATCAACATTTTAAACAAGGCTCCACCCGTGTGAGGAGAGAAAAACTCTTCGAATGAAATGACCCGCTTCATCATTTGCCAAGTACCGGGTTCAATCCAATGTGCGATAACACACATGTAAGAACCGGGCACCCCATGAGGAGCGGACCATACATCCGTTGTTAGGTTGACACAAGCATTTATGTTACCAAAACTATCAATTATTTCTTGTTTAGCCGCCAACCATAGTTTCATTGCATCACGTTTGAGAGTATAGCGACTTACATGAGTGTATCTTGGTTGTATAGTATTCTGAAACACCCTCGTTGTTTGCTCGTTGTCAAAGTGGTTGAACGATAACGCTCGTTAAATCACCAAACCTGCGAATTGTTCACGAAGATAATCCGGATCGTACCTGAAAACACTCCCATCTCGAGCCATAGACGTTTGCCCCGCTTCCGGATTCTGGTTCTGCTGTGCCTTCTTTGCTTCACAATGCGGATGAGCTATATGATTCCTCAACGTCGTGTTGGAACTGACCGATAAGAAATGAAAGCAATGCTTGCATTGAGCTTTTTGCGAGTTGTCGGTCATTATGCAAAGGTTGTAGTCTTTCCAAATATTGGGGTTTCGATTGGTTGCTATGATTTCACGAATTGTAGGTGCACTTGTTGAACCAACACCGGTGGCAGTTGAGGCGGATGCGGATTCACTTGCCATTGAAGGAAATTTGGTTTTGCTTTGGATAATTTTTTTTTGCTTAGGATTGTATTGTAAGTTGTGTGATTTGAACTACAACATAATACATGAATTTATAATCATTCAAAGTGGTAAATAACAAACATTACAGCTAAGAAAGTCAGAAAACGGGTCCCCCCACGTGTTAAAAGCTGAAGATTCGAAATTTGAAATTTTTTTGTAGGCTCCCGGACCGGTTCGGGTTGAAACCGGTTTGGGGAAACCGGTTTGATAAACCGGTGGTAAAACCGGTCGAAACCAAGAAAACCCAAACCGGTTCCAAACCGCCGGTTTGGCCTCAAACCGAAACCGGTTTGGTCAAACCCGGTGTTGACCGGTTCGGTTTTCCGGTTTCAAACCGGTTCCGGTTTTTAAAACCGGTTTTTTTGTTCACCTCTATCGTAAACAGTTTCAGGTTAGTCAAGAAACTCCCATGAACCTTGCAGGTTCGTTTCCTCATCACAAGCTAGCAAGAGGTGTTGGGATATTACACCCACGACAAAGGATCACACAACAATTAAGAACAACGAATAACAAACACAACACACAACTATTTGCCGGTTCGGCCCCTCAAGCCTAATCCACTAGAAAAACTTAATATAGATTTGTGATTACACGATTGAGACGCTTCAACTCTCAAAAAAATACTCACAAAACTCTCTCACAAGTTTTTCTCACCTCTCTTTGGATTATGAAAACCCTACATAATCATCCTCTATTTATATAGGCTAAACACAATCTTTTTCTAATTTAAATACATATTAAATTAGAAAATATACTCCTTGATATTTTTTTCCTAATTTAAACACATACTAAATTAGAAAATATGTTCCTTGTTCTCCAAGGCTCACATAATTAAGGTAATTTGAGTCATACCCTAAGAGGCGTGTTATAAAAGGTAGCACGACGTTAATCGTTCTGAATCCTTTAGCTTGAATTCTATGGCGACAACTATTAAGTTCCTTCCACACTCACTTCTGCCTGGTCATATAGGAATAAGTTGCATATAAAAACTAAATGATTGAACCCCTCAGAAACAACAATCTTTTACATGTCATGTGGTACAATTCGCGTGTGCATGATTATCAGTGAGATTTATGCAAAATATCGCACGATGGAAAGTCAGGAAAATATATACAATACTTCTCTCAAGTCATGACAATTACAACAAAATTCGCTTAGAAATGTTGCATTATTTGAAAAGATTTACTCTTCTCTTTGGGCTAATATACAAAGCTAAACTATAAAAGAAAATCCAATTACATCATTAGAAATCTTGATGATACTGACGGTCCATGTGATTTTGTAGTCCAAAAAATGTCTGCTTAGTGTTAAATACAAGATTTCCCATACATATATTTATTATAGGAATAATTGGAGCTCAGAAACGCCTTTGTAAACGAGCCGAGTCGAGCCGAGTACTGCCAAGCTCGAGCTAGACTCGAATACTAAAACTCGAGCTCGAAACTCGGCTCGACTCGGCCGAGCTTTATATTTCGAGCTCAAGCTCGATTATTTCCACATTTCATGCTCGAACTCGATAAATATTCGTCATATGAAGCTCGACTCGACTCGATTTATGAAGCTCGATAAGGCTCGCGAGCTTCACGAGCCGAGTATTATGAAGCTCGAACTCGACTCGAAAATATACTCGAGTAGCTTGAGTTCGACTCGTTTACACCCCTTGTAAAGGATGTAAAGACAATGGACCCAACCATTGCAATAGGCTTATCTTAATAGCAAATGCACAAGCCAGGAATTGAACCTGAGTTTCTAATGTGGCATGGTAACATTCTAGACCACTGGTGCCTTCATGTTAGTGTCTATATAGGAAACTCATATACATCATACCTGATTCAACCACTTCAAATAGCAGTAATTATATTTATGTACTGTAACAAAGCCAGACACCCTTAAATAATATTACATCGCATCCAAACAGGCAAACAACTATTGGATCACATTATATTAAACTTTTAAAATTTTGTTGGAATTAAACACCTGCATCAATAAATGGTTGTACGTAAATGCAACCTGCATGTAGGGATGGCAAAAAAAATCCGAACCCAATGGGGAAACCCGAAACCCGAAGTTTTTGTGGCGGGGCGGGGCATGCTTATCGGGTTACGGGGCGGGTTTCGAGGCATTAACGGGGATTTTTATCGGGTGCGGGGCGGGTTGGGGATGTTGTGCCCCGTCCCCGCCCCGCCCCGAAACTATATATACATATAAATCTATTATATTCATATATTCTGTTAGTATTTACGTAATAAAACAAATATTATCATTTTTTTAGTTTTGTATCTTTGTAAAGATTGCAAGTTGTGATGAGAAAAAATTTCTTTTGTTTAATGTTTTAAAAAAAGTTTTGATTTTTTTAACGTGGTTATCATTATTTATGTTTAATTTGTTGAAAAGTATAAATGATACTAATTAATATATTATTAGTGGGTTTTTAATTCTTCATATTATTGCATGTAACCACATTTGTAATAATATGACATAAAAATAATAATAAACGGAGAACTACGCGTATTTGGTGGAGCATTGCGCTCGTAAAAACGCCCCGATAAGATCCCCAACGGGGATTGGAGCGGGTTTGGGGGAGCATCTCCCCCCAATGGAACGCCCCGATAAGATCCCCACTGGGGATCGGATGGGTTTGGGGCGTGGTTTGCTAATCAGGTTGAAGGTGGATGGTGGTTGCCTTGCTCCAAACCCGCCCCATTGCCATTCCTACCTGCATGTTAAAGAATTGTAACCGAAGTGGCGGTATTTGATGTCAAACATACCAAAGAAGGGCCGGGGTCATTTCCTTCAAAATCATGATCCCGACACTTTTTTGGTATGTGATATTAAAGTAAATTTGATACAAAGTTCTTCCTTAAAGTTTTTGACTTGCCAGGGGTCGAGGACTGAGAGAAACGAGCCTCCTCTTTTTGACTTATCACTTGGAAGTTACATATTTTATCGAATTTGCATGTTGTAGTGTAGTTTAATTACTTGAGACAATAGCCTACGGTATTGTGTAGCGGCCTGCATTAGTGTATGTGCAAAGTTGCTACAGTATTTAAATTTTAAAGAGATAAAGTACAGCATTTGATTGCAAGTTACATCTCACAGAGTTGTTACTGATAATTGACTTTGATTATGAAATAATGTTTTTCGTTTCTATAAAATGAATGAAGGTCATGGTGTAAGTACATGTTATTTTTCAGTTTATGGATCTTATTCAAGTTTTGAGTTGCAAATGATTAGAGTTTATAACCTTAAGAGGCTGGCTAAACAGTCAATCCAATAAGATAACATGAGCTCAAGATTTGATACAAGTGACGAAGACGCCACCTAATTGTGTGATGTGCCAACTGTTAATGATAGGGTTATTGTGTTTATGTAAAAGACTTATAAAGCCGAGCAGTTCAGCTATTTGTTGTTAAGCATAAACCAATTTACAGTTTTGAAAAAAAAAACAGGTACTGGACTTGATCAATAATAATTAGTAAATCAAATCCACAACCTGAAATGGGTACTATTCTACCACTAGACCACTGGTGCCTTGTTGATAATATTGATTTAAAATACTTAGTATACTACATATCAACCACGATGACCTTTTGTAACCTTGATTCGAAGAGTAGATGTAAAGATCATACTGATATGACTTTGCGATCTTCGACAAAAACTAGATGACCAAACTTCTTTTACTAAATAGTTAATGCTATTTAGCAAAATATTATTCGAGGGTTTGTGAAATGAACTTAGTGGACTCGTAAAACAACAAAAAAAAAAAACTAACCAAATTTCAGAAGAAAATAAAACAAAGAAAACTACCTGCTAAACAAAACAAACCTAACTTAACTAAACTACTCAAGCTTATAGTTCTATGGTACAATTTATCACTTAAGCTTTAATTTCATCAGCGTTGATCAACAACTACGCCAAATGTTTTAAAACCATATTTTACAAAATCAAATAGTGCCTACATAATAGTGGAGAATGGCTTTGGTAACATTTCGATGAGGTTTCCAAGCAACTCGGTGTCATCCACTTGGTATCGTTAACACTTGCAGGTTAGTTAGGAAACTGCCATATATGAACCTTGCCGATTTCCTCCTCACAAGCTGGTGACAGGCGTGTTATAGCAGGTAGCACGGCACAAGTAATCATCGTTCTAAATCCTTTAGCTTGAACTCTATGGCGACAACTATCAAGTTTCCTGCCATTCCTTACCATATAAGAACCAATAAGCACTTCTGCCTGGTGATGTAGAAATGAGTTGCGTTTGAAATTAAATTATTAAACCCCTCAAAGAAACAATGATCTTTTACATGCCATGTAGTACAATTCGTGTGTGCATGATTAAGTCGAGATTGATGCAACATTTAAGCTAAACTATTTGTAAAGATTCCTTATTCTCTATGGGCTAACATTTATGATATCGATTTTGGTCCATGTGAATTTACTCGTATAGAGTTTAAAAGTGTCTGCTATTAATTTGGTGCTGTAGCTTTTAGATTATAAACCATGTACGACTAAATGCATGATTTCACAGACAAAAGGAAAAAAATGGAGCTCAGAAATGCCTTTATCTCAAATCTATGGTAAGGGATGTAATACAATGGACCCAACCAATGGATCACGTCACATCAAACTCAATCTGCTGGTGTATTAAAAAGTAAGACTCTTTTGTTCACAAGAAAAACAAAGCCATTATCTTATAAAAGTTAGTTTGCCTTGATGCAATCTTCTAATCCTATAAGATAAATGTTTGAACCGAAATGATTACTTGTTGACATTCGTGCTCGTTGATGAACACAAAATGAAACAAATCATATCAACTGTGTTTATGTTATGTTAAGATAAAATTTCGATGCTAATACACTGGAAGAGTAAAGAGTGTTACCGGTACGAATAACGGGTAACTAAACTAGCCATGTAAATATAGATGTCTACCAGCATTAACATATGTCATTGCAACAAACTGCCATTTTAAAAGTGAATGTTATAGCAGGCAAGTAAGTTCACCAATTTGACAAAATATTGAGAGTACGTAAATCATAAAGCAGGAGAGTCGGGCAGGTTTGAGTTAGTTGATGCCGTCACCTCTTGTTACAAGTAAAACACGCTTCTCACAAGAGAAAGTATGTATATTGTGAAATCGGATCAAAGACTCGGTTTGTTGAAATTGAACACCATACTAGCAAAATGATCCTTAATTATAGGGTATTACAGTAATAGTATTAGTATTAGTATATCTTCGTTTTGTCATAAACTATATCAATATGACCAGCTCCAATTAAAAGACTAGAAGACCAAGATTGTTAAGTAAAAAAAAAGCTGTTACTGTTGGGAAGCAAAACAAATTACTCCGTATTAGGCAAATAATAGACACCAAAAGATTTGGAATTATATATAAAATATGGAGCATATGCACAAAGAGTAGAGCAAAAAACATGGCAAGAGGCTTCAGTAACATTTAGATGAAGCTTTGAAGCACGTTAGTGTCGTCAAGTGAAATCAGATTGAAAACATATTTATTCTATGAACAATTGCAGGTTTACTAAAACTGCCACAAACCTGGCAGGTTTCCTCCTTGCAAGAAGGCAACAGGCGTGTTATAAAAGTTGCACGACACAAGTAAGCTAATCGCTCTGTGTAGGATTAAGTTGCATATGAATTTTTTTACCCATGTGGTCGGTATCATTGAAATGTTTGGCATTATATGCAAAGAGTACTCCTTGTTCTCTTTGCGGAAAATCTGTCATCATTGATGATAATTATACGAGATTTCACATAATATAGCAAAAAAGAAAGCTCAGAAACGCCTTTAATATCCCATTATAAGGGATGTCACACAATGGACCCAACCATTGCAATAGGCTTGTCATCATAGCTAAGAATGCACCAGCCGGGAATCGAACCCGGGTCTGCACCGTGGCAGGGTACTATTCTACCACTGGTGCTGATGTGTTATGCTTTTAATTAAAAGGATTAGTATTTTAAGAAAAACAAGCTAGGTTCAACTTTATTACGACAAATGAGCTTCTCTAGTTTCCGTTTGAGACTCAAGTATTTTAGTTTCTAAGAATAATAATAATTTCATGCAGTCTAGTAAAACAGATGTTTACCGGGTCAATTACTTATCATTCATGGTCTTTGATGAATACGGAAAGAAACAAATCATGGCAAAGTTTCTTTTGGTACAATAATATCTTTTTTTGTTGCAAGCATGTATGATCACTCTGATTCTCTGTGTCATCCGGTGCCTATGGAAGATTTAAGTTTAACTCATCGATGTGAGTGATAACGAGTCAAAACGGACTTGATTCAGCTTAGGTTCACCTAAATTTTTAGTCACTAATTATATTTCATAGATAACTAATGTATCAACATAAGTACAGAACTATATGTTTTAGGATAATCAAACTGTAAACATTTGAGCAGTCGACATGTTTGCCATTCATTGTTTCTGTAAATGAACTGGAATTGTCACGTGGCACGTCTAACAATCCTATACACGTAACTCATCCAAATCACTAGTTATACTCCGTAGAGGTTCTTAACATTATAAATCACCACTGACACCAAAATGTTTGCAACTAAACGTACATATTAAAGCATATATAGACATGACTACCCTATGTATCATTTGATGCTTCAGTGACCTTGTAATGAATTTTCCAAGCAACTTGGTTCCAGTAAGTAAAACAACATTTGAGGATGTATTGATTCTATGAACTATCTGGATAGCATATCAATTACAGTTTCGCTGAAGAAACTCTTCACGACGCTTCATAAGCTTGCAACTGGCATGTTATAGAACGTAGCACGGCATATGTAAGTCAATCGTTCTGTATCTTTTAGCTTAAACTCTATCGCCACTACTGTCAAGTTTCTTCCACTCCTTACCACAGATGCATCGACAATCACTTCTGCCTGGGGGATATAGAGATAGTTATGTGGGAAATCAATGGACTAAAATTAACAAGACATCAGTACTCTCTGACATCATTAGGATAAAGAATAAAGAATCATATATGGTATGATTTAAAGGCACATACACAGTTCTTTAAATTGCAACAGTTTTTAGTTTGAGATGTCCAACATCAGTTGCGACAATTCATTGGGTTATTTTTCTAGCAAAAACTATATAATGGAATTTTCTTTTGGCCTGTCTAAATATCACTGCTTACTTGCTTAGTGCTGCTACTTAAATGAGCACCTATGCGTTAAGCATTCACTTTAAACAGTTACAGTTGCTTAAAAGGTATGTGTCTGGTCTTCTTCCAATTAACAAATTATCAGCTGAATACGGTTTTCAACAAATTCACTGGTTTGTCGATCGGTTTTTCTCAACTTAGTTAAATTTAGTATTGAAAGGGCAAAGAAATTATCATCTAAAAAAGCACCTGTACAAGATTTAATTACTCATATGTTTCACATAAGCCAATGTATAATTAGTTCATATACTAAAGCAAAAAACTTATGTGAAATTTTACGCATCCCTTAATCCCTACTTTGCCGACTCTGAACAGGTTTCAATTGATCATCTACCTTGTCTAAAATTCTCATAATACTGCAAAGTAGAGCTGATCACGGTCCGAAAACCGGACTGGACCGGACCGAAACCGATGTTGTCCAAAACACCGGACCGAAATGGTCGGTCCATGTGCGGGTCAGTCCGGTCCAACAAAGCATAATTGCCGGTTTTGTGCAAGACTTAACCGGACCGGACCGGATGAAGACCGAATATGAGGGAAAGAACGGACCGAGGACCGGACCGAAATATGTTTGGCCCGGTGTCCGTTCGGTCTATTATGCTCAGCCCTACTGCAAAGTTGTCCAATTTTTTTCACTAAAAATTTGAACAAAATACGAAAACATGTACATCATGATCAAAATTTGAACCATTGCAGTTTTCACGAAGAAACAACAAAAGAATTGTGGTCAAAGACATACTTGGCTAACAGCAGCAGCAAGATAAGAAACACTCAGTTCACCAAGAAAAAGCTCCTTATCTTTGTTTACAACCGTTCTAGCACAAGCTATGGCCACGATCTCTGCTATTGATCCAACTGCTCCTCCATGCAAAGTGTTATAAGCATTCTGCAAAAGATAGTCATCACATTAAAGCATCTTTGAAGGAGGATCGGATGATGTTTCTTTTGCTAGCACATATCTTCTATGTTAACTTATGGTACAAAGACATACATAACTGACTAAAGAGATTTCAGAACTAGAAAACAACGAAACTAAGACATCAAAAGGAGCTTTACTGATCAGTGTCACTGTTAAATTCAAAATGTCAGTATAAACTCAAAAATATGTCTTGATCAAGTATGAATGTGAAAAATCACCTCATAATTATAAACTCAAAAATATGTCTACCAAAGGAAGGATTGATAGATGTTTCTTTCATTAATACATATATCTCATGTTGGCTTAAGGACATTTAAGGTATAAAGACAGACAAACCAATTGAACAATGTTCCAAAACTATTTCTTCAGAAAGTTCAAATCGGCGGAGAAACCCCAATTCTGTAATGACCGGCTCCAATAATGTTCAAAAACTATAATGCATCTAATGGTGTTAGTGCTTGTTCGGCATTACATTTGAAAGTGATCATCTGATTACTTCATTTTAACAGTCAGTTTGGGATCTAATCATTAGTTTAAAAGATAACACTAATTCTGACCAATTCGTTATTTACTTTTTAAATCCTAATCATCTCATCTTTTACAGCGTCCAATCACGTTTTCTCTCAACTGATTAACTTATCATTATTATTCCAATCACTTTCAGAACCATATGTCAAACACCCCCTAAACTGAGATTCAAAATGATTCTCTAAGCATAGTGTCACTCTTCAAAGTTAAATTTCAACATTCTTTGGGGGTGCTTGTTTGAGCTTATTTATGGGTTTATGAGCTTATTTGTTTTTTTGGCTTATTTTGGGACTTAGGGGTGAGCTTATTTGATTTCGGCTTATATTTCATAAGCCCCAATTTTCCGGCTCATTTTGAGACTTGTGGGCTTATATAAAGTTTATTACGATATGATAGACTTATATAAGCTCATAAGTCTCAAAATAAGCCAGAAAATTAATCAAATAAGCTCATAAGCCCACATATAAGCCGAAATAAACACCCCTTAGGAGCTTATTTATATAAGCTTAAGAGTTTCAAAATAAGCAACAACAAAAAAAAACTTAGCATATGAAAAATAAGGCGAAAACAGAGTGAGATAATTACGCAAACGTGTGGTTTGACGGTGAGGATGCAAGACACACGGCCACGATGAATATGTTGAACTTTGAGCAAGCTGCGTATCACATCGGTCTGTAATCCTTCCCCGTCGTACTTGGCCGGAATTATGGATCCACCGCCGACGCTTTTGATGAACCCGTTGACTTTTGCGACGGTTTCCGATGGCATTTCTTTTGATACCACGGTTGCGGTCATTTTATTCTATTTTCCCCAAATGTTGCATATGCTACTTATTTTTACGAGACTAGTTAACAGAAGACGTGTTTAACTTCTAATTTTTAACGCTATATGAAGTAGCATTTAGGAGTTTTGACCTTTACTAGCTGTTTTACACATTCAACTACAACTACGTTATCAACGTTTTTATAGAAAAATACGACTACTGCTCACAACCACGACTTACAGCTACTGCTCACTGCTACTACTCACTGCTACCGTTATTTTTACCAAACATACCCAAAGTGATTTAATAAGACTATTACATCAACGCGAATTTAGCTTTCTTTTTTAAACTAACTACAGACTAAACACACGTTGTATCTGACCGGACTCTTTTGATATTTTCTAAAAAATAAATAAAATTTTATTTTAATAGTGAGTTTTAAAAAAGTGGGTTTATACTTATAAGCAATGGGCTTAAGGTCATATTTTGTAAATAAGATATTATAATTAGTTTATATCATCATATTAGGCAACCGCTTTTATAAAAAACTTTTTCTTATCTTCATCTTCTTTTTCCGATTTCTCTACCTCTTGATGACTTGGGGTGTCTTTGTTTGACCACTTGGTATGGGTTTTGTCTTGACAAGACAGTAATGTGCAATTTGGTATACCGATTAGGATTTATATCAAGGAATGATTTGTGTCAGTATCTATGCATTAGATTATTTACCGGCCACAAGAATTGTTTGACCATCCTTTTTACCTCTCCTATATATATATTTAGGCCCGTTTGGTTTGTGTATAGGTATTAAGAGTAGGATTTGAGAAATATATAAAAGAAAAGACGGAGAGAGAAAATAAATGATACGAGTAGTATAAAATGTTATTTGTTTTATATATTGAAAATAGAAGTTTAAATAATATTTTATGATTATTTTTATATTAAAAGAAAAAGTAAGCAAATAAAATGTTACTAGCAAACAAAAAAATAACTATTAAAAAATGAGAGAACAATTATAAATGAGTTGTATAAACACGTGTTTAAATAAAAATGTGTTCAATTTCATTAGTTACTCGGTCACATGACTTTAGTAGAAACCTTTGTCTAAGGGTGTTGACTAGTGTTGTGAATATCAACCCCTCAATCCAAACAATTAGTTTTTCTATCATTACATTCCTCAATTACAAAAGGTGCAAAGCAAACACACCCTTATTAAGTATTATCTATTAATTAAAATAAGCTTTAAATATAATATAAAATTTGAATATTTATTTATTTCTCTCTCATGCTCTCTATCATTTTATACGCATCATTGGTCTCTTTTACGAAACGTTTGTAGTGAAGTTTAAAAAAAAACGTGCAACGTTTGTCATACATTAACAAAGGTAAATGATTTTGAGTAATAATTGTGGGTATTTTGGTCTTTTATTCCTAAACCCAAAATCATGTTTGCTTACGTTTGCCTTTCATTTGTTCGGTCTGGATGTAGACCAAGAATGAAAAAGTTGGGAGTGTGCGAGAGGGGAGGGGGGGACGGGACGGGACGTGTCGGTCAGTGCAGACCGACCGATGGTTTAAGTTGCATTACTTTTTTTTTGAACGGCAAAGATGGAATAGATATAAAAAGAGTCTAGCAAGACGCTAGAAACTTAGTTCTAGAATTACTGCTAGTCTTAGTTCTAGAATTAAGCATTTACATTACTATTTTAATATTTCTCATAATAAATGTTCTTTTATATTTCAAAAGTGGATTTTAAAGAGTTATTTGATTACGAAACAAAATATAGCAAGTATAATTTTTTTTAACTTTATGAATTATGAAAGTGAATACTTAATATATGACTTGCTTGTCATAAGGAATCTTTGGATTCCTTTGGAAACATGTGGTTCATTGTAAAGAGCTTTCGGGCTTCAAGTACCGGCACAATATGGTTAGGGACGTGCTTTTTGACATATGTATACGTGTCAGGATCTTTGACAAGAAAGAACTACTTGTGAACTTTTAGACTGGCCCGTCCGATGGAAGATCCACACTCAGATCGGCTGAGGTTTTGGGTTTTGGATAGGTTGGAGGGAAACACGCGTGCGTGGATCTGACCGGGATTTCTCCTCTTGTGAGGTTGAGTAGTCGGGGTTTTATAGTGGTCTGGCTGCTTTGAAAGCCGTCTCGTGCAAAGTGAGAAGACACGAGAAAACATGCATTGAAAATCAACACATATTTATTCATTTCGCGTTTAATATATTTGGTTTCCTTGCACCTGAGGCGGTGGGGCTACTCAACAGAGTCCAACGTGTTATGATTAATAATGTTATGACACATAGATGCACAAATGTGATTTTCCAAAGAGGTAACTTTGCAATAAAAAAAAGCTAACGACACAGCTTGTTGCTCGTTTGCCTTTTACTACTATGTAATAATTTGAGTAGACAAGTAGTTCTTCTCCGCTTAATATTTTAGTTTATTTGTTTACTTTTAAACTTTAACGTGTCAAAATACATCAAAAAAGGAAAGATAATCTCTTATTAGTTAAAAATGAAATATCTTTTTTAAAGCTGGGCACTATTATGAAATATTGAAATGTGGAGTAACGAGTTGTAAAATGACCCGCGCGTTGCGGCGGAGGCTAAGCAAATGTCGAAAGATATTTAGCTTTGATAATAATATGGGCTAAAAGTAGTCCGGTTAAAGATCCAAATATTTTTTTGACATTTTTTATAAAATCGTGCGTATTTAAGAAGCATTGCAATATTTGTTCGTTTTTGTTTTTTTTCTTATTTATATTAAATGAAATTTTTTTAGAAAATCGTGCGTATTTTAGAAGCGTTGCAATATTGGCCTCGTTTTAATCGCAATTCGAAAATATTTCTACGGGTATTTTTTTGATATGAATGGGAAAATCGTAAATAGTTAAAAGTTGAGGGTCCGTTTTGTAATTTTTTTTACTTTTGGCATTGTAGCACCGTAGCAGTTAGGCTAGATGTTAGACTAAAAAAACTACTTGGGCCGGCCCAAAGTGGGAGCTCAAGTCAAACTTGAGGTCAAACATTTGCTCCATAGTATATAGAGTCATTCTTCTGATATAACTTACTAGATTCAATATATTACATTTAAAGTTTCACTACAATGTTAGGATAAAACTTGATGATTTATAGACTTTTTACAAGTTGTCGTTTTTGTGAGTCATTTCAAACATCTAAAAGGGAACACATAAAAGGAATTAACATTTCAATGAATTAATAAGAAAACAAAACAAAAAACCATGTATAATAAGAAAAAAAGTGACATGTTAAATACATTTTTACATGGATAAAAGTCATAAATACTTTATGTACTCACCCGTTTGACTTATTATACTTTACGAATTTTTAAATGGTTCATTATACACTATGCCACGGTTCAGCTATTATTACGCAGCAACTTATACCTTTACTTTTTTACCGGTTATAATTGTGATGACCGTGTTACTTTTTGAGCCAGCTCTACCTAGTTTCGATAACACGTGTAAAAGCATAATCAAACAAGTTAAAAATTCTCATGCATAAAAAAAGACTTCTTCTCCAAAGCATTTTGAACGCACCCCTGTTTCTTTTCTTTTTACATGTTCGGTTTCGATTGCGTTTTAGTTAATTGCAACATGACTAGTCTATCATCTTTATCACTTTTTCCCTTTGTTTGTTGATGCTTTAAGTCCGGAGACTAGTCGAATTAGTGGAGAAGTACCTGTTTTGCTTGAAACTGAAAACAAAAATAATGCCATAAAGGTTATATTCGAAAAGGAAAGTGATAATTCACATATGATTACTAGCTTTGGAATCCGCAAGTCATTTTAGTGCGAGATGAAATTCAACAAAAGAAGAAGTAGTCCAACATCATGGGAAGAAATTGAAGTGTGGGGGTTCTATGAATGGTGAATTAAGGGTTATTTTGAGAGTGAATAGGGTTAGGGTTTCATACAATTTGGGGGAAATAGAAAACTAAATACAAAGAAAACGAAATTTATATAAATCCCATATATACTAAATATCCAGGGATTCAAAGTAAAAGAAAACGAAATAACATTTCCATGTAACCAGTAAACTTGTTATTGCCGGTTTCACAGTGTATAATGAACCATTTAAAAATTCGTAGAGTATAATAAGTCAAACGGGTGAGTACATAGAGTATTTATGGCTTTTACCCTTTTAAACATAATCGTTTCACCTCTATTTTCAATGAGTTTGTAAACATAGTTTAAAAAGTTAAGCCAAAGTTCGATAAAGCCTTGAAGTAGAGTATTAGGCTCAATGGTTGCAAAAGTCCAACACCATCATAAGAGGAAGTCACGGTTTTAATAAGACAGACATTGAATAACCATGATTTTGCGCCATGCTGACCTAAGACAAAAGCCAAAGGGACAGATTCAACAAGGTACATTACAATCCTAAAGCTCCAGTACCACGCTATGTCTTATTGCCTTGTCTTTGTGTTATGTAACATTTCCTGTTTGGCATTCTGACCACAAATTTGGTTATTTGCAGTGGAATCATCATGCTACATTGAGTGCAGATATTAATAAAGTGCGAAACATCCAACTAAAAAATATTTGTAGCTCTTAACAGTGTTGTAATCTACACTTGACCATATAGGATTTCTCCTCAGAAGCTATTCCGAAAGTTTAAAAAGTGTTCATAAGTCAAGGTCAACTAAAATAAATTTTTAGTTTGAGCTATACTGCAGCTGCATTCTCAAAGTTTAGGATCAAATAAGGACCCATAATTAACATTCTCAAATGTTAATATCAGAATACACAATCTCAAGTGTGTATTTCACTGAATCATAACAATCAACAAAGGGGCACAAGGCCACTCAACAGGGAACTCACAAGTCCCATAACAACATCTTGATATAAAATCAGAACTAGGTTACCACAATGGATAAACCTAAGAAGTCCTTAAAAGGACAAACATCTCAATAATGAGACAACAACAGGGAACAACATCTTGCAACAAGGTTACCACAATGGATAAACCTTACAAGTCCTTAATAGGACAAGCAGCTCAATAATGAGACTGCAATAAGACAACACCACTTCAGTCATAAGGTTTCTCCTAAGTATGGTGCAGATACAAGACAGTTTTTAGGTTCAGAAAACATTGCCCACAGATGAGCCATACTCATCTAATTGGGTTGCAGGGTCCACTTTAGGTGACTGCATTTGTGCAGTCCCTGTTTTTTAAGGGACCCTACCTTCCACAACAGATGATGCTCTCTCTACATCCTTGGGACTTACAGACATTTGGATATCAAAGAAGGATAAATGATGAGCTTCTTTATTAAAGACAACATCATTAACAGATTTGTTTCTCATTTTGAGAAAGAAAAACAGTTTGATAAAACACTAACATTTATTGAGGATACCACAATCTTGTTGTCAAGGCAAAATAGTTTAGAGGCCTTTTTATCACAAGAAAATCCAATCAAAAAACATTTTACAAAAGAGATCAATGACATCCAAAACATCTTACAAAAGAGAGATAGGTTTGTTAATCTGCACCAATACATAAGGTGACATGCCAATTAAGACTGAGCAATGTAGATAGGAAATGGCAGCAAGCCTATAATAAGACAGAGGAATTACCCCCCTGAAACATAAGACACCTTACTCTAAATAGAGGGTGTCTATGTTTCACATCACAAAAGGTTGCTACATCATTCCCAAAACAGAACAAAAGGCACAAACAAGGATTTTAACATCAAACTGATTGCAAATCAGATTAATGTAATTCATAAAGGCATTGCACACATCACATTCAGGCAAGAAAAAAACAAACCACATAATGGCAGAAAACACAAACCAATAACACAACATAAGCTCTCAAAGAACAACCAACATAATAAGCGATAGCAAGACAAGGGGGGAGGACCAAACAAGGCAAAGACAACAATAATAGACAGCATGCAAACAGCATGCAATCAACCAAGATAAGTTAGACTACATAACCACATAGCCAATAGCAGATAAACAAGGCAGACAGACAGATCTAAGCCAAAGCAGAGGATATAAACAAGGAACAGACAAGAGACATACATCTGCTGAACAACAAACAGCTTGAGAGCAATAAGCCAGCAAGCCAAACAGGAGGAAAGGCAGACTATCACAAACAGCTACCAAAGACTAAACAGATAATAGCAGACAAGAAAATAGCAACAATAACAATCATGAAAAGAAAACATAGAAAAATGAACATGAAGCAAAGCTTACCTTAAACAAACATGAAGCACAAATTCACTCATTTTCATACAAGACTGAGAATATAACCAAGATTCATGAACAAAAGCATGAATAACAGAAACAACATATAAAAGAAACTGAATACACAAGAGACTTGATATACTTGCATACAATCAAGCAAAGCATACAAGAACAGTCTAAAAAACAGACATATAGGGACCAATGAACACATTAGAAAACATATAATATGACCAAGGAATTTTTAACCTTATAGAACATGATTAAACCAACATGCATATCATTACAGACAAAGATAAGCACATAGCATCAAGCAAGAACAAGGAGAAACAAGACAGATCAAACAATACATATGAAAACAGACATCAGGCATGATTCTTAAAACCATACTTCCAGACAATCACAGAAAATTGCTTGGACAGAACCAAAGCAGACAGATGCAATAGGCATAAACAAAGATATCTCAGCGATACCAACAACAGACAGCTAATCATAGCATAAGACATGACATCCAACAAGGAAGCATAAACTGAAGACATTTAAATTTAACACACCCCCTCATTTAATTTCTGAGGGGATAGATAATTAAACAATGTCAACATCAATTATCCGCACATAACAACTATAAAGACATATAGCAAAGACAACAAGCCAGGTAAACGCATCAAAGATCCAAGGGACCATAGAATTGAAGTCAACAACAAAAAACCAGAGAGCACATAGCAACTAGCAATCAACAAACACACAAAGATAAGTGCCACAAACAAAGAAGCACTTAACCAATCATAGATAAACATTAAGCAAACCAATTGCAAGACTTAACCAACAACATACTAAAAATACATTACAACAATTTGCAAAATAACAAACAATAGACAATAACAAATAAATGAGAAAATCAGTTTGTTGATTTAAAACAACAAGTAAGGTAATATCATACCACACATTAAGAAAATGGTAGGCAAATCAAGATGTTAGCCACCATGTTTATACCAATATCACTCAAATATTGAGAAGACATAACAAAAAGATAAAAGAGAGACTTACAGAGCTTTAAACGCAGCGAAAATACAAGAACAACCACTCACACCCTTAATTTAGGAAGCAAATGGTGAAGAAAAGCCCATAATCAATCATGAACGGAAAACCCTAATTAAGGTTCTCGAAACCTAATTAATCACGAACCACAAGATCCTAATCGAGACCCAAACAGAGAAATATCACCACGGCCGCTAAGAATCAAGCATCAATCGACCAATAACATCAACAGAACAAAAAAAACCAAAAAATCATCGAATCAAGAGCCATTAGCTCTGATACCATGTAAAAATACATGGGGCAATACCAGTAACACCTTTATTATCACACAACCAACCTCCCCTTGTGATATTATTAATAATCAAAGATGTACAAAATGAATTAGTCCCCAAAACGGGTGCTAACCACAATTACATCATAACATGAAATAAAAAGTTGTCCCTTCTAGGAAGATCCAACCTCCTCACAACATAATTACTCAACACTCGAACATAAAAGATACAAACAAATAGAGAGAGATAATCTCAACTATTAATACAAGAAATGATACAGAACTGATATTGATATCAATATCAAGAGATAAACACCAACGAGGAGGCTAGGTGTTACACCTACTATCTCCATAGTATGTGAATGACGTGAGGAAGACAGGTAGAGTGTAAACACCTAAACACTGTGATTTCCTATGAACCACAATCAAGAGGTCCTAAAAAAAAAAAAGAAACTCAAGGAAGATAACCAAAGAGATAGATGGATCGAAGTTATTAAACCCTATTCCCAAACGGTAACACTTCCTTTTATAGGCACAACATCTTTCACTTTAGCCTCTCTAGATATAAACTTGATAGAAGAGGCACAATAATTTGGAAGTAACTTCCAAATATACAACAATGGTCCCTGTACATAGAATAACAAGAAACACAGAAATATACTTGTTAGTTTGAATATTCCAAGACCCTCCCACAAACTAAACAAGTATAACAACTTGTTAAGGACAACAGCCTGCATAACTTTTTAAGGTTATGCAGTTAAGATTTTTTTTTTTGGGATTTATTTTGACCCTTTTAGAACATTTTCCTCTAACAGCATTAGCAACTATTAATAGGATATAAAACAAGGATCAAAGGAGAAAAAACTTCTCTGAGCACCATCATTTTAGATGGTGAAACAGCTAGAACAAAAATGGTCTTTGAAACAGAATCCCAATTAAGCATCAACCATAGCAGCTAAAGAACACACTATGAAACTTGCAAACATATCAGTAGTAAATACCACATTTGATTGCAACTTGCAATCACAAAATAACCAATCAGAGTACAAGCTCTGAATCTACTGAGAATCACAAGATTCTCCAACAAGATAGAAAATAGAGTCTCAACTCTGAATATTCTCAAATAAGAGATATCAGAATACACAATCTCAAGTGTGTATTTCACTGAATCAGAAGATTCACCAATAAGAATCAAATAAGGACCCATAATTAACATTCTCAAATGTTAATATCAGAATACACAATCTCAAGTGTGTATTTCACTGAATCATATACAGGGACCAATAAGGACCCATAACAATCAACAAAGGGGCACAAGGCCACTCAACATGGAACTCACAAGTCCCATAACAACATCCTGATATAAAATCAGAACTAGGTTACCACAATGGATAAACCTTACAAGTCCTTAATATGACAAGCATCTTAATACTGAGACAATAACAGGGAACAACATCTTGCAACAAGGTTACCATAATGGATAAACCTAAGAAGTCCATAAAAGGACAAACATCTCAATAGTGAGACAACAACAAGACAACATCACTTCAGACTTAAGGTTTCTCCTAAGTATGGTGCAGATACAAGACAGTTTTTAGGTTTAGAAAAGAGTGCCCTCAGATGAGCCATACTCATCTAATCGGGTTGCAGAGTCCACCTCAGGTGACTGCATTTGTGCAGTCCCTGTTCTTGAAGGGACCCTACCTTCCATAACAAATGATGCTCTCTCTACATCCTTGGGTCTTACAGACATTTGGATATCAAAGAAGGATAAATGATGAGCTTCTTTATTAAAGGCAACATCATTAACAGATTTGTTTCTCATTTTGAGAAAGAAAAATAGTTTGATAAAACACTAACATTTATTAAGGATACCACAATCTTGTTGTCAAGGCAAAATAGTTTAGAGGCCTTTTTATCACAAGAAAATCCAATCAAAAAATATTTTACAAAGAGATCAATGACATCCAAAAACATCTTACAAAAATAGAGATAGTTTTGTTAATCGCACCAATACATAATGACATGCAATTAAGACCGAGCAATGTAGATAGGAAATGGCACAAGCCTAATAAAAAAGACAGAGGAATCACCCCCTGAAACGAGATAATAAAAAAATAAAAAGACACCTTACTCAAAATATAGAGTGTCTATGTTTCACAATAACAAAAGGTTGCTACATCATTCCCAAAACAGAACAAAAGGCATAAACAAGGATTTTAACATCAAACTGATTGCAAATCAGATTAATGTAATTCATAAAGGCATTGCACACATCACATTCAGGCAAGAAAAAAACAAACCACATAATGGTAGAAAACACAAACCAATAACACAACATAAGCTCTCAAAGACAACCAACATAATAAGCGGATAGCAAAGACAGGACCAAACAAGGCAAAGACAACAACAATAGACAGCATGCAATCAACCAAGATAAGTTAGACTACATAACCACATAGCCAACAGCAGATAAACAAGGCAGACAGACAGATCTAAGCCAAAGCAGAGGAGATAAACAAGGAACAGACAAGAGACATGCAGCTGCTAAACAACAAACAGCTTGAGAGCAATAAGCCAGCAAGCCAAACAGGAGAAGGCGGACTATCACAAGACAGCTACCAAAGACAAAGGAAAACTGTAAAATAAGAGACACAACAATAACAATCATGAAAAGAAAACAGAGAAAAATGAACATGAAGCAAGATACCTTAACAACAAACATGAAGCACAAATTCACTCATTTTCATACAAGACTGAGAATATAACCAAGATTCATGAACAAAAGCATGAATAACAGAAACAACATATAAAAGAAACTGAATACACAAGAGACTTGATATACTTGCATACAACCAGGCAAAGCATACAAGAACAGTCTAAAAAACAGATACATAGGGACCAATGAACACATTA
The DNA here is from genome assembly GCA_026074375.1 of Tanacetum coccineum. NCBI lineage: Eukaryota > Viridiplantae > Streptophyta > Magnoliopsida > Asterales > Asteraceae > Tanacetum > Tanacetum coccineum. The sequence goes on along the minus strand of BQNB010019968.1, from coordinate 8,368 downwards.
GAAAACATATAATATGACCAAGGAATTTTTAACCCTATAGAACATGATTAAACCAACATGCATATCATTACAGACAAAGAGAAGCACATAGCATCAGGCAAGAACAAGGAGAAACAAGACAGATCAAACAATACATATGAAAGCAGACATCAGACATGATTCTTAAAACCATACTTCCAGACAATCACAGAAAACTGCTTGGACAGAACCAAAGCAGACAGATGCAACAGGCATAAACAAAGATATCTCAGGGATACCAACAACAGACAGCTAATCATAGCATAAGACATGACATCCAACAAGGAAGCATAAACTGAAGACATTTAACATTTAACACACCCCCTCAGTTTAAGTTCTGAGGGGATAGATAATTAAACAATGATCAACAATCAATGATCCACACATAACAACTATAAAGACATATAGCAAAGACAACAAGCCAGGTAAAAGCATCAAAGATCCAAGGGACCATAGAATTGAAGTCAACAACAAAAGCCAGAGAGCACATAGCAACTAGCAATCAACAAACACACAAAGATAAGTGCCACAAACAAAGAAGCACTTAACCAATCATAGATAAACATTAAGCAAACCAATTGCAAGACTTAACCAACAACATACCAAAAAGACATTACAACAAGTTGCAAAATAACAAACAATAGACAATAACAAATAAATGAGAAAATCAGTTTGCTGATTTAAACAGACAAAGGTAAGGTATTCATACCACTCAATGGTGGCAGATCAAGATGTTAGCCACCATGTTTATACCAATATCACTCAAATATTGAGAAGACATAACAAAAAGATAAAAGAGAAGCTTACAGAGCTTTAAACGCAGCGTGAAGCGAAAATACAAGAACACTCACTCACACCTTAATTTAGCGAAGAAAAGCTGTTGATAGAATCAGCCATAATCAATCATGAAACGGGAAACCCTAATTAAGGTTCTTCGAAACTAATAATCACGCAACCACAGGAGATCTAATCGAGACCCAACAAGAGAATAATCATTCCACTAACTGTCTATGACGGCGCTGAAGAATCTCACGCATCAATATCGATCCAATACTTCACAGAACAAAAAAAAACAAAAAATCATTGAATTCAAGAAGGCCATATATAAGGCTCTGACGATTACCATTGTAAAAAATTCATTGCGGCAAAATGTTAAATCACTCCCAAACAGTAACACCTTTATTTTATCTTACACATGACCAAACCTCCATTGTGCATATTATTAATAATTCATAGATGTACATAAGATGATTTAGTCCACCATACGGGTGCCAGGTGCTAAGCCAACTAATTACAACGAGATAATATAATGTTTGTCATTTTTCCCTTCTGAGGAATGATCTCAACTCTCCTCACAAACATACTTACTCAACAACTCTGCTACACAAAAGATACAAAAAATAGAGAGAGATAATACACAACTTATGATTACATAGAAATGATGTTACAAACAGAACTCGATGATTGATATCCAATATCAGAGAATAACACCAACTTAGGAAGGCTTGGTGTCCTTATACAAACTCATAACTATCTCCATAGTATGTCGAATGACCTATGTGGTGATGGAAGACAGGTTTAGGATGTTTGTTAACCAACCTTAACACTGTATGGCTTTATGAACCACAATCATAGATGTCCAGAAACTCAAGGATGATAACCCAAAGAGATAGATTGTCGGATCGAAGTTTTATTAAACCCCAATCTGTAACACTTTCCTATTTATAGGCAAGCCATCTTTCACTTTTAGTCCTCTACGTCGATTATAACTTGAATAGAATGCAGGCCCACAATTAATTTGCAGAAAGTATCTTCTCAAATATACAACAATGTCCCTGTTTTTTCCTATTACATAGACTTAACAAGGAATCTAAGAAATATACTATGTTAGTATTTGAATATCCAAGACCTCTCTATCGCACGTCTTAGAACATTAGTACTAACAACCTTGTTAAATTAGGATCAACAGCCATGCATACATTTTATCTAAGAGTTATGCAGTTAGATTTTTTTTCTTTGGATTTATTTTGATGTCCACCTGTCTAGAACCATTTTCTTCTAACTGCATTTCATGCATACATATTTCAATCAGTGATATAAAAACAAGAGATCAAGGTAGGAAAAAACTTCTTCCACTGAGCACCGATTCATTTTAGATTGTGAAACAGCTTAGACAAATAATTGGTCTTTGAACCCAGACCCATACAGCATCATCCTATCCTTTCATATGCCACAGCTAAAAAGAACAACACTATGAACTTGACCAAACATATCAGTCGTAAAATACCCATTTTGGTAAATTGCAACATTGCTATCACCAAAATAACCACTATCACGAGCTAACAAGGCTCTGAATTGACTACTGGAGAATCACAAGACTTTATCTCCATGACAAGAGAGATAGAAAAATAGTAGTCTCAACTATCTGAAATATTCTCAATAAAGAGATTATCAGAACTTCACAATCTCAAATGTGGTAGTATTATCACTGAACAGAAGATTCACCAATTAAGGAATACAAATTTAATTGGAGCGACGATAATTAACATTCTCAAAGGTTTTGAATATCAGAATTACACATCTCAAGTGGTGTTATTTTCACTGAATCATATTACATCGCGGACCAAATACGGACCCATAACAATCAAACACACAGGGCACAAGGTCGACTCAACATCGGAAACTCACAAAAGCTAGCTCCTATCATAGAACAACATTATCCCCCCTCCCTCAGGATAATTAAAATCTTAAGATAGCACGAACTAGGTATGTGGCTACCACAGATGGATAAACATCTTACAGTATAAGTCCTTAATCAAATTGAACTAAGCACTCTATAGATACCTGAAGACAATATAAGACAGGGCAACAACATCTTGCAACAGGTTACCATAATGGATAAACCTAAGATGTCCTAATAAGGGACAAACATCTCAATAGTGCATGAAACCAACAAAGACAACATCTCGCTTCTGTCACTTAACGGTTCTCCTCATGTTATTGTGTGAGTGCAGATACAAGACAGTTTTAGGTTAGATAAAAAACGTGCATGCCTAGATGATGCCATATCTAACTAATCGTCGGGTGTTTGGCAGAGTCCACCCTACAGTTGTACTGCATTGTGATGCAAAGTCCTAGTTCCTATAGATTAGGACTCCTACCTTCCCATAACAACATGTGCTCTCAACTTACCTATCCATTCTGGGTTCTTACAGACAGTTACTGTGATATCAAAGAGAAGGATAAATGATGAGACTTCTTTATAAATGGCTAACATCATTAAGACTAGATTTGTTTCATCATTTTGAGAGAAAGAAAAATAGTTGATTATAAAACACTAACAATTATTCTCAGGATATTCCTCAAGTACATTTTTTGATGCATATTAGTCAAACGGCAATATATGCTTTTAGAGGCCTCCTTTCTATTCACAAGAAAATCCAATCAAAAAATTATCTTACAAAAGAGATACAATGACATTCCAATAAAATCTTACAAAAGAGTAGAATTATAGACAGTTTTGTTAATTCTGCAACCAATACATAAGGTGACATGCCATATAGACTCTGAGCAATGATAGATAGGAAAATGGCAATGGCAGAGCCGATCATAAAGCAGAACAGAAGGAAAATCACTCCTGAAAACATAAGACACGTCTTACTCTATTAATAGGAGGGTCGCTATGTTTCACATACAAAAAGGTTGCTAATCTATTTCCCAAAACAGTTGAAACAAAAGCGCACAAACAAGATTTTAATACATCTAAACTGATTGAATTCTTGATTAATGATAATTCATAAAGGCGATTGCACACATCACATTCAGGCAAGAAAAAACACACCACATAATGGCTACGAAAACACAAACGCCGGAATAACACAACATTAAGCTCTCAAGACTATAACCCTAACATAATAAGCATGAATAGCAAAAGACAGCAACCATAACAGAGCCAAGACCCAACAACACTTAGACAGACATGCTAACTACCATCACCAAGATAAGTTAGACTACATTCTACCAACTATAGCCAACATCAGAATAAACAAATTAGGCAGACACGTACAGATCTAAGGCCAAGCATTGAGGAGCTAAACCATATAGAACAGACAATGAGAACATGCAGAACAATCAGTCTCCTGTTGAGAAAAAGCTAGCAAGTCTCAAACAGGAGAGGAAGTGCAGACTTAATCACAGACAGCTACATAGATTGAAACAATCAAGCTAAGTTAGCAGACGTTTAGCAACAATAATCAATCATGAAAAGCGGAAAGAACAAAGGAAAAATGAACATAAAGACAATAGTTTACCTTATACAAACACATGGAAAGCACATAATCATCATTTTCCTATACAAGACAGAGAATATAATCCATAGAATTCATGAACACAAACCCCCCCCCTCTACCCTCCCCCCCCCCCCCCCCCCCCCCCCCCCCCCCCCCCCCCCCCACACCACACATCACAAAACTGAAATACATTTCCCCCCCCCCCCCCCCCCCCCCAGATAAATAAAAACATTGATTAACAGAAACAAATATTAAAAGCAAACTTTGATTCAGCTAAGAGAGCCTTTTTTTCTTCGATTACTTGCATACAAGCCAGACATAAGCATACAAGAACATGTCATCATATAAAACAGTAACATAGGGAACCAATTGAACACATTAGACAAAAATATATATGACCAAGAAAATTTATTAACCTATAGAACTATGATATATCATGACAAAGGAGTATGGCACCTTGTTACAGGGATGACATAAATTTCAAAAGAACTTTTATTTCATGTACTATCTATCGTATACATTTTACAAAGTAAGAAGTAGAAACATGTGGTAGCAATGAGCTTAAGGCTATGTTAGGTAGCTTACCTGGCGACTTATCGGAGCTTATCATGCTATAGCAGCCTGTTAAGTTTTAAAATAAGTCTCTGTTAGGGTATTTGACACACTTGAAGGCAGTGCTAAAAAAAATAAGTTATCAAATGGAAATTGATAGTTTTAATACTACGCTATGGTAAAGGAATAAACGCTTCCAGCAACCGCCCTCTACGACCCGGCTCCAGCTCCTACTAGTGTCAACAAATACCCTATGTCGTTAAAAACACATTATGGAGTAGTGGCACTGCACGCCCACCTGGGTTAGGGAGCTCTATTCGATATGAAATTTGATATTGGCCCCTTAAAAGGGTTGGTTATTCTGTAAACCCCCCCTTAAAGAAAGCCTGCTCTTTGTATCCTCATCTAAGTAGTTTTACGGCCCCCCCAGGTTTTCGTTTTTTTCATATTTTTTTAGTAATGAAAAAATTTTGTATTTTTAATAATTTTGTTTACTTTATTATTATAAAATTGTGGAAACTGAAAGTGCTGGGAATAAAAAATTATAAAAGTTTAACAGTCCAATGCAAACATGAAACAGTTCAAAAAATACGGAACAACACCTGATATAAACGGCCGTGCTCCTCTTTTGTCTACTGAGAGTGAGTCTGGTGTGGGAATAAATGGGGTACAAAAGGAATTCTTTATGTACTTTTTGGTACTTTAAGTCATGCCAGGCAATATCGTTACCAATAGTAAGCACCCTATGCCTATAATTCTGTAGGAATCTTGCGAGACACTATGTTATTATGATTTAATCGTCGTATTCAGATCTTCCTGTATTTCTATGATTGCTGGTATTAAAATGAAACTGAAAAAAAGTAAGCCATAGTGCTTTGGTTTGACATTTCGAATAAACCCATATGTATTATATTTATTGTGTATTGGTCATTATTTATAATGTGCAAAACCCTTTCGTATACCATAATACCTTTATCCAACAACAGGCGGTATTCGATAGCCTATTTTTCATCCCTTCGTAATTCACTTCCCCAAGTTGCACACCTAAAGCGAGAAATTCCGCATATATAATCGAGACTTGAAAGTAGTAACACTCTAGTATTAAGATAAAAAAATTAAATCGTCTGCCATTTAACAAAACCCTACAAAATATATATCATAAAACCTAAAAGAAAACAGAAAAACTTTATACAAAGCAATACCATACGAGTCTCTTCTCGAACTCTGTGTTATAGTGAGTGGCTAGCGTAACGAAACTAGTCACCATTACGATCGACTAGTAGTCGATGTTACATCTTGGTAACAAAAAACAACCATCCAACGAAGTGTTCTTGTTTGTCGACTTGGTAGAAAAAAGTAAACTAATTAAAAATTCGAAAATAATAAAACCTAGTAAACATCATCCAGTTCACACATAATTAATAACTAAAACCACAAATCAGAGTCCTAGTTCCTCAAAACCCATGCAATTTGATCTGCTCTTTTTCTTAACATATATCCCAAACAACGAGCCAAACCAAGCCCTATACGTTTCTCCTTTGATCATACCTATAGAGAGTTGAATCACTTAATACCAGTTACCCTTATGGCCTTGAACACGATTTACCATTTACAGTCAAAACTCCTTCAAGTCTCTTGGGAGGAAATCTTCTCTGTACTAGGTAACTAATGCTCTTTCTTATTGTTTTTGAAACAAATTACCATGCACCAATGTCCAACACGTAGATTGAACTCAAACTTTCAGTTATTATCTTGAATCGACTGCCTTTCTATGACTTATTAATTCCTACAATTTTAGGGCTTTTCTTTCATATAAAATGAGAATTAAATTCTGTCAATTACTTTGTTGATGTTCAGCAATAAGTAACAAGAAATGTGCTGATCGTTTTTTTTATTATTATTAGTTGGTCGTCGATCTTTGTCTGTAAATCACCCGTGCCCTTCACTCTTTGGCAATATCCTGCCCCATCTAACCCTCCGTCTGTTCATTTACCAAAACAACCCACGCATTACTCTCGATCAATTTCAAGTAAACTACAATTTGTTATTTATTCGAAATTTCACATTACTTTAACAGATTCATGGTGGGTTGTGTGTTGGTTAAGCAACTAATCAAAAAAAACAGCACGAGAAGTTATAATACTAGGTTAATTATTAATTTAAAAGAGGAATTACTTTAACAGATTAGGTGGTTGTTTAGGTTAGCAGCAGAGAAGATATAATACTAGTAATACTAATTTAAAAGAGGATAGATATGAATTATTAGGTAATAAGAAGAAGAAAGTATCTGGGTGGATTGATTTGTATTTGCCAAAAATCGTAAGGCCATATGCGCATCTTGCCAGGTTGGATAAACCTATTGGTACTTGGTTACTTGCTTGGCCTTGTTTCTGGTCCATCATTAGCAGCACCTCCTGGAAACCTTCCTGATTTCAAAATGATGGCTCTATTTGGTTGCGGATCTTTTCTCGTAAGGGGTGCTGGATGTACTATTAATGATCTCCTTGACCGCGATATTGATACAAAGGTCGAACGAACTAAGTCAAGACCAATTGCAAGCGGTGCCTTAACACCATTCCAGGGGGTTTGTGCTCAACTGCTTCTCGGTCTTGGTATTCTCCTCTAGCTTAATGACTTTAGCCGCATATTAGGGGCTTCGTCATTGCTACTTGTCTTTTCATACCCACTGATGAAAAGGATTATGTTTTGGCCTCAAGCCTTTCTTGGTTTAACTTTCAATTGGGGTGCCTTATTGGGATGGTCTGCTGTTAGAAGGACCCTTGATCCTGCTGTCGTGTTGCCACTTTATCTCTCTGAAGTTTTTTGGACACTCGTCTATGATACAATATATGCCCATCAGGATAAACAAGACGATAAGATAGTGGGAGTCAAGTCTACAGCCTTAAGATTCGGAGATTCCACAAAGTATTGGGTCACTGGATTTGGAATCTCTTGCATTACCAGTCTTGTCCTCAGTGGCTTTAATGCAAATCTTGGATTGCCGTATTATGTCTTTTTGGCAGCAGCATCCGGTCAGTTAGCATGGCAAATTTGGACAGTAGACATAAACTCTGGACCTGATTGCAGTATAAAATTTGTCTCCAATAAGTGGTTTGGAGCTATTGTGTTTAGTGGCATTTTAATAGGCAGATTATCGTCTTAATAGTTCCAAGATGGTGCTCGGGTAACTGGTCACAAAAAGGGTCGCCGTGGAATCAGGCATTTTATAGTATGGATTGAAAGGGATCATATTTTGTAAGAGTCAAAACCGGGCTTGGGCCTATTTATCCTCTAATAGTCTTAGGTGTGAATCAACCAAATAAATTCCATCTTTCTGTTTCATCATAAACTTTGAAATAAATTAATAAAGCATATTCCAACTTACTTATTGAAAACTGCTTATTTTAGTGGCTTTTTGCCCCAATATATAACAGATAAGGAAAAGCAGCTTGGAAGTTCAAACTGCTTATCTGCTTAAAAATAAGCAATCCTGTTTCTTATATCTTCTT
>BQNB010019967.1:50979-66096 GCA_026074375.1 Tanacetum coccineum | reverse complement strand
TTTTTGGTCATTTAAGCTCGTTTTTAGAGGTAAAAGATATGTGTACTTAAGCACATATCAGGGATGTATTCCCAATGCCTGCCTTAAATGCAGTTAATGCAAAAACCGGCCCGACCCGTTTTTCCCGAGTTCCTCATTTACCTGCCTTACATGCAGTTAATGCAAAAACCGGCCCGACCCATTTTTTCAGCCTTTGCAGCCATAGTTTGCGATGAATTACGACTAACAGAGTTTGGGATCGTAGAGGGTGAAATCAACCCGTATCTTGGTGAGGCAGCACAACTTCGTGCTTGCAGCCATGGCGGGTCGCATACCATATTATCCCACCCCGCGCTCGCAGGTTTGTGCCCCACGCTTTGACAAAGGCGTTCTGCGCCTATTTACAATGCGATGTTCTGATGATTCGTTTGTTAATGTTTCGACCACGTTTGGTTGCATTTGATTACGCTTGATACAGTTATCCTGTGGCAGCTTATTCGCTCTTGATCACGACGAGCGACAGCAGCCCATACCTTGCAGCACCACGAACGTGGTGTTTGCATTTGTAGTTGTTTTGTCGCGTTCACTGATATCACAGGGAACTTTAAATGTGACGGCATTGTTATAGACTACCATTTCAGACGTGCTTATATGTTACTCACTGAATGATTTGTTTTATCTACAAAACTATTACTTCGAATGTGTGTTTTGGAATTCTGAATAATATGTGGTTCTATTTGTGTTGTATGGAAGTGGGACAGAGGCGATGGAAGAATAGGGGACACACGTGTGTTAGTATTAAATGCATAGGAGATCCGGGTCAGGACGGGTTGCCAATAAATGCCTTTCACCTGAGTTCTGCCTTTTGTATAAAGCGTACTAACAGTAATATCCAAGGATTGTTTTAATGGTTGTATGATATTCCGAGGCTGTGATGAGTTTGAACGGGTCCGGTTAAAGCCGAGATTACCCGTATCTTGTATTAAAAATAAGCGTTTAAGATCAAAGCGCGGGTGTATCCTCTTTTTCCAAAATGATACCCTATCTGAGCCTATACGAGAAAACTGTTATATTGAATGTCTTTAATATTTTAAGTTTTCTCTATCTGAGCCTATACTTAGATGATACTTATTCGTTGTTGATCATGACGAGCGATGGCAGCCCATACCTCGCAGCACCACGAACGTGGTGTTTGCATTTGTAGTTTTTTTGCATAGGAGATTCGGGTATGCTCTATTTCTCTCAGAGTTTTCTATAGTATTGTTTGTAAATGATGTAATAAGATTTTCAGTATGTTCTATTTTTGTTAGAGTTTTCTATAGTATTGTTTGTAAATGATGTAATAATGGCTATTTTAAATAATAGTGGATAACCGCTAATAAAGCCTTCATTGGCGTGTCAAATGGGTTGTTCTAATTAGTAGTGTCAAATAGATAAAATTACCTGATTTTTAGCTGCGCTATTCTAAAATTGTTGATATTCTTTTTTTCAGGGTTAGGGTGAATTAAAAGCTAACGTGTCATGTGAATTTGAATCAACTAGACACAAATTGGAACTTCTCTGTATTGACATATTATGGTAACCAAACATTTCGACCTTATGATGTTTAGTAAAAAAGTAAGTGGTGCAATGATGCATCCCATAGTTGTTCCAACTGACTCACTCAGATACATGGAAAGATTGAGCAGGTGAAGGAAAGATTGAGGAACTCAAACGATTATCAGGCATGTATTGAGTTTATTCAACATTACTGCACACATAATATTACGTGACCACAGCTGCAAATGCAAATGCAGGTACATGTTTACATATATTCTATGTCCATGGTGAACAGTAATACAAAGTAAGCTGAAAAAACATGACCCAGAACAACTAAAATAGTTCTGGGGTGAATTCACATAAACTAAAAAGACATGACCCAGATATAAGTTGTTCTGAGGTTTATTCACATAAGCTGAACTAAACCACTTATATCTGGGGTGAAAACTTATGTTACTTTTCTTTTTTCACATAAGCTGAAAAATATGGTTATATCCTTTACACCTGTGAACAATTCGAACTTAGTAAAATTCTGAGGTGATGTGGAACCACTTTTAGCAAACATGTTGCACTATCTTTGGGTAACAGGTCATTATAGGTTGGGACTGCTTATTAAACGGCTTACTTTAGAGCAAGCTTGGTGGATAGGCTAACCAAACTACTGCTCGCATAAAATGGTCGAAGAAGGTTATATCGATGTGACAAACAAGCCTAGGCTAGGTAAGGGTTTTGCAATGATTACTTTCAAACATGCAGCTTTGTTCACCACTTCAACAAATGCAAAATCCTGTACACGGCTCAGGTCAAGGGAAGTTCTGGGAAGGTATGCAAATCCATTGTGGGTCGTTAACACAAGACTTCAAGTATGTTTTCATTTTTCTTTAAGTTGAGTAGGGTATCACGAACATGTTTATGTAAAAATACTATAAAGTAGACGCTATATCTCAAATGTTACATAATTTTTCTACAGGTGGAAAACTCGGTTATTGGAGCTCCATGTCGTGTGATGGATCAGATGGCTTCTGCGTGTGGTGAAGCTAACAAGCTTCTCACAATGGTTTGCCAGGTAACATGATTCTAATGGTTGTTCATGCAAGTTGGGTAACGGGTTGAAATTTTGTACCAGGCAGTGGTCTGGTCCGACCTTGAACACTTTCTACTAAGATATATAATATCTCAATAATACGAATGACTTAATTAAATGTTTTAGTAATTACATTCTGTATTTTTACCATATTGACAGGCTCAACAACAACGACTACCTATCGCACAGATATCTTGAGAAGCGAAAAGATAGGTACTTCTAGCCTCTGCATGAATTCAACAGTTTGTTTCCTTTTTGTAGTTTCTTATGCTCCTGTTAAATGAAGGTTTAGGAGCAAGAGAAAAGCTAAAAGCTCCACATGTGCTAAGCCAAAGTCAAAACCAAAATGAACAAACAACCAGGAGTTTGCTTGCTCCCCATCTCCAATTAGATCTTCTAACACCCCTAACCGCTACAGCTAAATAGGTACGTATTCAAGTCTTTCTGCCATTATTGCTAACTAAGGCAACAAAACCACCACATTACATTAGTTCTTGGTATGTTTGGGAATGGGAATGATAGAAGGTCCTTCTCCATTCTCTTACTGATGTCGTACATCTATGGTGAATATAACCCATAAGGCACATATGTTTTACAAACCCAATCAAGCATTGTTCGGCATACGCCTTTTTACGTTTATATTGAACTTAATATAGATAATTTTATTCATACTCAAAGAATTAAGAATATTTAGATTGATCACATCTTAAACCCCTCGCCACATTCGTTTGACACGTTATACTACTGTTTGCATATTATAGCGCCCTACGTATGGTAATGAAAGTGGGGATTGCATATGGGAACAACAGTATGAAATTGACAGACACGAAAGTTACAATGGTACATCAGTTAGGATTCTTTAGGACCACTAAAGCTTTCATACAAAGTGGTCAACTAATGACCATTGCTGTTCATGATTATGTGTCATTAGAATTTCTATATTTGCCCAACATTGATTATTTCTGAGCCCCTTTTTGGGAAATAAACGTGTTTTCTGGGACTTCCATTACTTCTGCCTAAAAATTTTGAGGCACTTTATGGAAACTGGTCAAGGTGAGGAATGGGATATGTTATGTTGTTACGAGATAAAAATTTAATACGGCTATTATCATTAAAAGATTTGAAAAAGATAATTAAAAAGAATATCATTATGGTTTCGTGGGCATAAAGTGTGCTAACTTGAGATGCTACTTTGTGTATTAAGGGTTCGGTGTCTCAAGGGTTGTGTGTATAGCTTATTTTCACCATTGAACCCTTACTAACATGATTTTGACTAAAATATGTCTTAAGGGTTTGGTATCTTAAGCGTTCTTGCAGTTCAAATGTTTTACGCGATTCAATTAAAAGTGGTGTTGATGTCCAATATTTATTTGTACAGGCCTGAGTTGCACTTGGCATGCACAGCTAAACTTTGGGGGTCCTTATAATGCCACACATAGCTTTGACAATGCATTGGCTATCAAGGTACATACTTCTTTTTGCCAAAACTATCATCTATGAAATTCCTTGATAGTTCGCTCATATATGTGTTGTGTTGCAAAGAAAAACTCAGCATTAGGGCTACCATTACTGCAGTAATTAGCTAACGTATTAGCTAAGCCAAAATGTCAAAGTTACTCGGAAAATTTACTTTGTCAGGCATTTTAAGTTGTTTTCAAAATGGTCTAATTCCATTATTTGTGAAATTGATCTAAGATTAATGCAACACGACAAAATATAAGTGGCACAGTGTTTCTTTGCATCTGTTTGCCTTAAAGTTAGCCATAAAGCTCTATTGTACAACTATGCGAGTTATCCACTTATGTATAGATTTCTATATACTAATCCATTTTAGGTTACCCAGATAAGAATTATTGCTTAAGGGTGTTGTTAATATAGAAACTAAATCAAGAAAAAAGTAAGCCATTTTTTCTGTTTCCAGAAATTTGCAAGCTACAACTTCGCATCTAGTTATTTTGAACGTGTTGTCTGTCCATTGCTTCGTTAGTTGTTTGACTTGAGATACGTTAGGATCAGACTACTACAAAAAAACAAAACAAGGTGTGTTTGGCTCAGGCTACTAGGAATGTAGCAGATGTGAAGCTTAGCTTTCATAGTATCTTTATAAAAATGGTTTACATTCTTTACCTAATGCATACATGTTTTATCATCAACATGTGTATAACTGGCGTGCTTTGAGTTAAATCACAACAACAAGAGTTGATGTGCTATCAACTAAACGTTTGAATACCGGAGCAGGCTCAACGAGTTAGAATTAATTGAGCTAAATGTATATTTGAAAGCTTAAAATGACATGGGTAGTGTTTTTTCAAATTGGACAAGTTTGGTTATGATTAAGATGCATGTTAGGTTGTCAATCTCATTATCTAAGTTCGATTCACCTAGCATCGTCGTTATCATGAAAGATAGTCCTTTTGCACGAAAATAATTAGTATCTCATACTATATTTGTTCTCAAAAATAAAAAAGCTAAACTTTCATTCTATTGTAAGATAATTATCTATATTTACAATGATAGCCCGTCAAATAGAATACGTGATAAGTTATTTTTCAAAAAACTTAGCTTATTAGATTATTTTGGCTTAGATCAATTAGATACCATTAGCCACTCTTTTTGCCCTAGAATTTTTAAGCTTAGTAACTAGTGTGAACTAAATAAGTTTATTTAAAGAAGCCAACAATTTATTTCTATAGGTATTATTTATGGTGAAAGTATGGCATATTTGTAGGTAAAGTATGGCATATTTGGTATCTACTCGAGGTAATCCAAGTTTGGTAATGGACCCCACTTCAAAAAGCCCTGTCGGGTGCACTCTTGCTACTTTGACATCAAACAGTGGTTGCAAGGGGCTGGCTATCTTCCCCCGGTCAGATGTTTGGTGGAGGTGATGGGATTGAACTCTGCAATGGGTTCACTACAATAGGGCAAAATGTGTGTTAAATTATAGTGACATAGAAAAGAGGAAGTAGCAAAGAAAGACACTACATAAAACCCTTTTGTTAAAAAGGTAGACCATGTGTGGGTTTCATTCTCAACTTCCTCATATCTTCTGATGACCAATTAGCAAGATCTCTTCCATCTTCGGTAACATCAACTCCCTCAAATGTTACAGCAGAGACAAGAGACATATTACCAGTGTTGGGAATTTTTCTTCTAAATTATAGCAACTGTTTGAATCCTTTCGTTGTAAGAAGATATGACTGTTCCCCAAACCAGCCATCTTATTAGTCGGTTTCACTTAAGAGCTTATTGATGCTGCTGCCATCTTGATATTGTACATTAAAGTGATGCTGTGAATAGATACAGGGACAATAGTGTGCAGATGGTTGGATAGATGAAGGAACATGATATTGTACAAAGAACTACAAGCAAAACAATGTGTAACAAATACTTTGGTATTATTTTTATCTAGAATGATATCTCCCGCGCTCCGCCGCGGAGCGCGGGTTTACAAACCTCGTTTTAAATAAATTGTACTATTTTGTAAAAAGATAAAAGTCGCCCACAATACAAATGCAGTCACACGCTCAAAGTAAACATATCGATACCGATTACACAAATATCCATTTATAAAAAGAAGATAAAGTTTACTTTTAAATTCGCGGAAACTATATATGCCTTCAGTCGCTCAAATTTTGTTTTTGTATAGACCACTTGATTATAAAATTATTTTTTTGTTTGACTTTTTTTTGGTAAACGACAACCGCCCAAAGTACATATGCAGATCACCCAAATTAACATATGAAAAAGTACTAAAAGTAACTTACACAAAAAGTAGACATGTGACACTTAACATTTTAATTTGGGCGACTTGAGCGCTAGTCGCCTGGTCTATTTTAGGAAGTCAATTTTTTTTCTAAAAAAGGTAAACACTTTAGGCGAATGAGGCATTTTAATAATTTGCTAGTAAGATAAAAGCTTTAATCCTTAACCGTAATTTGCACGTGTGAAGATATTTTGATAAAACTTAAATAATCGTCTATTACACATCAATATCCCATATTTTTCACCTTTAGTATAAAAAATACGCTAGTAAGAACAATGCTTCAATATTTGCTCATAATTTGCACATGTGAAAATATTTTTACAAAATTTAAATAATCGTCTATTAAATATCAATATCTCATATTTTTTCACTTCTAGTATAAAAATACACTAGTAAGATTAAATCTTCAATCGTTGCTTATAATTTGCTCGTGTGAAGTTATTCTTACAAAACTTAAATAATCGTCGATTAAACATGAATATCTAATATTTTTGCACTTCTAGTATAAAAAATGCGCTCATAAGAGCAATGCTTTAATCCTTGCTAATAATTTGCACTCGTGAAGATACATTTACAAAACCTAAATAATCGTGTAATAAACATGAATATTTCCTATTTTTGCACTTATAGTATAAAAAATACGCTAGTAAGAGCAATGCTTCAATCCTTGCTCATAATTTGCACGTGTGAAGATACTTTTACAAAACTTAAATAATCGTCTATTAGATATCACTATCTTATCATTTTGCACTTCTCGTATAAAATATACACAAGTAAGCTCAAATCTTCAATTCTTGCTCATAATTTGCACATGTGAAGATATATTCTTACAAAACTTAGATAATCGTCTATTAAAAATTAATATCTCATATTTTTGCACTTTTACTATAAAACATACGCTAGTGAGATCAATGCTTTAAGAATTGCTCCTAATTTGCACGAGTGAATATATTCTTACAAAACTTAAAAATTCGTCTAGTAAACAATAATATCTCATATTTTTGCACTTTAGTATAAAAAATACGCTAGTAAGAGAAATTCTTCAAACGTTGCTCATAATTTGCACGCGTGAAGATGTTTTTACAAAACTTTAATAATCGTCTGTTAAATATTAATATCTTATATTTGTTCACTTATAGTATAAGAAATACACTAGTAAGATAAAATCTTAAATGTTTGCTCTAAATTTGCACATGTGAATATACATTCTTACAAAACTTAAATAACCGTTGATTATACTCCAATATCTCGTAATTTAGCACTTTTTAGTATAAAAAATATGCTAGCAAGATAAAAGCATCAATTTTTGCCCGTAATTTGTACGCGCGAAAATATTCATACAAAACTTAAATAATTATCTATTAAACATCAATATCTCCTATTTTTGCACTTCTAGTATAAAAATGCCCTAGTAAGATCAAAGCTTCAATCTTGCACTAATTGCTCGCGTGAAGATGTTCTTACAAAACTTAAATAATCGTATATTAAACATGAATATCTTCTATTATTGCACTTCTAGTATTAAAAATAAGCGTGTAAGATCAAAGCTTCAATATTTTCTCATAATTTGCATGCGTGAAGATATCCATACAAAACTTAAATAATCATCTATTAAACATTAATATCTCATATTTTTGCACTTCTAGTATAAAAATACGCTAATAACATAAAAGCTTAAATCCTTACTCATAATTTGCACGCATGAAGATATATTCTTACAAAACTTAAATAATCGTCTGCTAAACATCAATATCTCCTATTTTTGCACTTCTAGTATAAAAAATCCACTGATAAGATCAAAGCTTCAATATTTGCACACGTGAAGATATTCTTAAAAACTTATATAAACGTATATTAAACATCAATATCTCTTAATTTTGTACTTCTAGTAAAAAATACGCTAGTAAGATAAAAGCTTTAATCAATAAACATAATTCTCATGTGAAGATATATTCTTACAAAACTTAAATAATCGTTTATTATACACCAATATCTCATAATTTATCACTTTTTAGTATAAAAAAATATGCTAGTAAGATAAAAGCATCATTTTTGCTCAGAATTTGCACGCGCGAAAATATTCATACAAAACTTAAATCCTTGTCATAATTTGCACATGTAAAGATACATTCTTATAAAACTTAAATAATCGTTTATTATACACCAATATCTCTAATTTAGGACTTTTTAGTATAAAAAATATGCTAGTAAGATAAAAGCATCAATTTTTGCTCATAATATGCACACCCGAAAATATTCATACAAAACTTAAATAATCATATATTAAACATGAATAACTTCTATTATTGCACTTTTAGTATAAAAAATAAGCTTCTAAGATCAAAGCTTGACTATTTGCTTATATTTTGAATGCGTGAAGATATTCTTGGAAAACTTATATAATCGTCTATTAAACATCAATATCTCCTATTTTGCACTTCTAGTATAAAAATACGTTAATAACAGAAAAGCTTAAATCCTTACTCATAATTTGCACGCATGAATATATTTTTATAAAACTTAAATAATCGTCTATTAAACATCAATATCTCTTATTTTTGCACTTCTAGTATAAAAAATCCGTTAGTAAGATCAAAGCCTTAATATTTGCACATGTGAAGATATTCTTAAAAACTTAAATAAACGTATATTAAACATCAATATCTCTTATTTGTACTTCTAGTAAAAAAAACCTAGTAAGATAAAACCTTTAATCCTTAATCATAATTTGCACGCGCGAAGATAATTTACAAACTTAAATATTTGTCAATTAAACATCAATATCTCTTATTTTTTTATTTTTTTCACTTTTAGTATAAAAAATACACAAGTAAGTGGAATGATTTAATATTTGCTCATAATTTGCGCGCATGAAGATATTTTTACAAAATTTAAATAATCATCTATTAGACATAAATATCTAATATTTTTGCACTTCTAGTATAAAAAATACGCTAGTAAGAGAAATGCTTCAATTCTTGCTCATAATTTGCACGCATGAAGATATTTTAAAAAAACTTAAATAATTGTGTAATAAACATGAATATTTCCTATTTGTTCACTTCTAATATAAAAAATACGCTAGTAAGAGCAATGCTTCAATCCTTGCTCATAATTTGCACGCGTGAAGATACTTTTGTAAAACATAAATAATCGTCTTTTAGATATCAATTTTTTTTTATCATTTTGCACTTTTAGTACAAAAAATACACAAATAAGATCAAGTCTTAAATCCTTGCTCATAATTTGCACATGTGAATATATATTCTTACAAAACTTAAATAATCGTCTATTAAACATGAATATCTCATATTTTTGCACTTCTAGCATAAAAAATCTGCTAGTAAGATCAAAGCTTCAAGATTTGTTTATAATATGCACGAGTGAAGATATATTCTTACAAAACTTATATATTCGTCTATTAAACAACAATATCTCATATTTTTGCACTTCTAGTATAAACAATATGCTAATAAGAGAAATTCTTTAATCGTTGCTCATACTTTGCACATGTGAAGATATTTTTACAAAACTTAAATAATCGTCTATTAAATATCGATACTTATAATTTTGCACTTCTAGTATAAAAATAGGCTAGTAAGATCAATATCTCCTATTTTTGTGCTTCGATTAAACAACTACGTTAGTACGATCAAAGTTTTAATCATAGCTCATAATTTGCACACTTGAAGATATTGTTACAAAACTTAAATTACCGTCTATTAAGTATCAGTATCTCATATTCTTGCTCTTCTAGTATAAAAAATACGCTAGTAAAATCAAAGCTTTCAATCCTTGCTCTGAATTTGCACTCGTGTAGATATTCTTACAAAACTTAAATAATCGTGTATTAAACATCAATATCTCATATTTTTGCACTTCTATATAAAAAATATGTTAGTAAGATCAAAGCTTCAATCTTTACTCATAATTTGCACGCGTAAAGATAGTCTTAGAAAACTTAAATACTCGTCTATTAAGCATCAATATCTCCTATTTTTGTACTTCTAGTAAAAAAATGCTAGTAAGATCAAAATTTTAATTTTTGCTTATAAATTTCACGCGTGAAGATATTTTTACGAAACTTAAATTATCCTTTATTAAACAACATATCTCATATTTTTGCACTTCTAGTATAAAAAATACGTTGGTAAAATTAAAGCTTCAATCTTTGCTCATAATTTGCAAGCGTGAAGATAGGCATACAAAACTTAAATAATCATGTATGATTCATCAATATCTTCTATTTTTGTACTTCAAGTATAAAAAATACGCGAGTAAGATCAAAACTTCATTAGTTGCTTATAATTTGCACGCGTGAAGATAATCTTACAAAACTTAAATAATCGTCTATTAAACATCAATATCTTCTATTTTTGTACTTCTAGTACAAAAAATACGCTAGTAAGATCATAATTTGCACGCGCGAAGATATTTTTACAAAACTTAAATAATCGTCTATTAAACATCAATATCTTGTATTTTTGTACTTTTAGTACAAAAAATACACTAGTAAGATCATAATTTGCACGCGCGAAGATATTTTTACAAAACTTAAATAATCGTCTATGAAACCTAAATATTTCCTATTTTACACTTCTAGTATAAAAAGTACGCTAGTAAGATCAAAGCTTCGATCCTTGCTCACAATTTTCACGCGCGAAGATATTGTTACAAAACTTATATAATCATCTATTAAACATCAATGTCTCCTATTTTTGCACTTCTAGTATAAAAAATACGCTAGTAAGATTAAAGCTTCAATCCTTGCTCATAATTTGCACCCGTGAAGATATTTTTACAAAACTTAAATAATCATCTATTAAACATCAATATCTCCTATTTTTGCACTTCTAGTATAAAGAATATGCTAGTAAGATCAAAGCTTAATCCATGCTCATAATCTTCATGCGTGAAGATGTTCTTACAAAACTTAAATAATCGTCTATTAAACATCAATATCTCCTAGTTTTGCTCCTCAAATATAAAAAGTTAATCGTATATTAAACATGCATCTCCTATTTTTGCACCTCTAGTATAAAAATACGCTAGTAAGACCAAAGCTTCAATCCCTGCTCATAATTTTCACGCGTGAAGATATTCTTACAAAACATAAATAATTGTCTATTAAACATTAATATTTCCTATTTTTCACACTTGTAGTATATGAAGTACGCTAATAAAAGCTTCAATGCTTGCTCATAATTTTTCGCGCGAAGGTATTCTTACAAAACTTAAATGATCGTCTATTAAGTATTAATATCTCCTATTTTTACACTTCTAGTACAAAAATGTACGCTAGTAAGATCATAGCTTCAATCTTTGCTTATAATTTACACGCACAAAGATATTCTACAAAATTTGGATAATTGTCTATTAAACATCAATATCTCTTATTCTTTGCACTTCTGGTATAAAAAAATGAGTAACACTAAAGCTTCAATCATTGCTTTTAATTTTCACGCTTAAAGATTAATATCTCCTTTTTTTGTCTATTAAAAATTATTATCTCCTTTTTTGTCTATATATATATGAGCTTGAGCTTCAAATAGTTCATTTGCCCTTCCTGATCTTTGATTAAGATCCATTTTGTTAATATTAATTATGATACTTTTGTTTTCTAAAAAAAGTCGTGTTTAAACTTGAGCAATGTAAAGAATTTGAATGCTAGCTACAAAGAGTAAAATAGCTAAACAAAATTCAAAACATGACTGTATAGTGAATACAACAGATCGAGCACAAGTTACCTTAATTCTACAAATACTCTCATCTACATGTAAGCAAACCATCATAATAATACAGTAACATTAAATGGTCTTCTTGATAAGTATCACACACAAAAATAGTACAGTTAAGTCTGGACCACCTACAGCTACCGCTGAAGTTTTCATGCTCGTTTCGATACACCATTGAAGTTAGACAGAATGCTAAACATGAGGCTTCGAAGGATAACGCTGCTGATAATTAAGGTACTTGATGCCACACACAAAGATGGCAAAAAATTGAAGGATCCAACCAATGTGAGCTGCAGCCACAACTAGTAGGAAGTCATAGTCGAACCCAAACTCCTCTTTATGAACCCTTTGATGGTTACATTGCCAGCCCAAGGCACCTCAAAAGCAAGATTTTGCTGAGCTTGGCTAGTTAGGAGACCGTATATTGTCCAACTAAGAGGGGTTGCCAAATAATACCATCTACTCCATTTAGGATATACTGCAATGACCATGTTAAGTTACATCATGTTACTAAATAGTTAATTCCAAATAATACAGCCATATTTTAATATTAAAAAGCAAAATTAGGATGATTAATCAAATTCCAATCTGCATTGCTTATTAGCCATGTAAAATGTGTTTTGGATTTGCTTGTTTTAAAAGCTTATACTTATCTATAAACACTACTTAGCAGCTATCCATGTTATTATTGGAAAGTGGAAAGTCCTTATTAACTTTTTAAATAAGCTATTACGCCAACAAGCTATCCAACACTCATGGTTATTTGTCATTAAGTTTTCACTAAGGATTATCAAGTTTTATTTTGTGTTTTCAGAGTGCAATAAGTACTACCGAACATTGACAATTCACTTATCTCTCATGGGTCAAATGGGTAAAATAAAAAAAGTTAAGCTAAAAAGGAAAAGAACTAGGCAAATGAGTCCAAAGTGTATTTGTAATAAATACATGATACAACCCACTAAATACTTTTATACAAAAAGTTATGTTATTATTGCAATAACATATTATTTCGGGTACTATATTTAACACACACTATTATGATAAAAAAGTGTCTCGGTTCAGCACGACCCGGACAAAACATAACCTGCTTTCCACCCATTGCCCACCAGCTTTTTTTCCACGATCTCTTAAAAAGGTCACACATACATCAGTTACCCCAATTTCCATTTCCTAAATATATTTGTATAAAATTGTTGTAAAGACCATTATCAAAGGCAAGTCTTTGACTTATTAAGAATTTAGTAAACTGCTAGACAACTATCCTAGCAGAAGATCGCATAATGAATCCAAGACTTGATTGAATTGCAGTGCGTAAATACTTACCTTAATGTTTGTAATATCTCCAATGGAAAAAATATTCTTGCGCCCCTTGACTCTTAAAATTTTCATCAACAATCATACTCCAATTGGCATCCAGCTAAACCTCAAAATGTTCTTTTTCAGTCCACGACGAGGCAGTATGGCTTCCCTAAGCACAAGAAAACCTCAGTTTTGCTTTGATGTTTCGCTTCTGAAGTTTTATTTGCTTTACTTTCCATCTGCAACATCTTCCAAATTTAATAATTTGCTCTAGTTTCACCTCAAAGAGCCTTTGTTTGTAGCCATCTAATGTCTTCTTAGAAACTTCTAACTTCTAAAAAATTTCCAACATCCAGTAGACTTTATACACTCTGATTATCTATTGCAATTTCTCCTTTCATTTCTACTCCAGTGTGTGCACCTTTAAGAATCTGTAGCCATTGCTGTACTTAGTTTTTTGTTCTCTATTCATAGATCAAAGCAAAAAAGCAGACATTATCAGTCTAACTAATATTTCTTAAAAGTAATACAATAGTTATGGGCACCTGAAATTATTATTTATGTTTCAGAATGAATGTTTTGTGAAAAATTTTATGTGCAGTTGGCATGCACCTTGACCATTGAAGCTCTTCATGGCGCATCTTGTGATGCTGGAATCAATCATCCAAAGTTATAGCCAAAAGATCCTGAATGAAAAGGTAACTTAGTTGCTCCATGGAATTTTGACAAACTCCTTATGTGCTAAATAGAGGCATCCTATTGGCAGCTTTGGCTCGCTGTTTAATGGGTCAATGGGGTTTTGTGTCAAACTGGATAGTTTTTGTATATGCTGAACTGGGTTGGGTCAAGGTTACCCAAAAGACTACATGCTTAAAGCTTGTCTATTAGAAATTTAGTAGGTTATGTGCTTTAAAAATACAATTTAGGGGACTGAGTTTTGATTCACATGACGTGCTTCCTATCAATCTAAAATATTTTATTTTAGATATTTACTCTATAGGATAACACTTAACTTGAATCTAAAATTCATTCATACGCAATCGGGGTTCATGCCATGAAACTTTGTTTGGTAATGAACTTGTGCATGAGTTATCAAATGTCTTTTAAAGACCCTCTTTTTTATAATAGTTTAGACTTTAGATGCGATTGCAATTAATCAGTGTTGACTTATAATTAATTTTCCCCGTACCGATCAAGGGACATAATTATTAAGTCTTTGACAATAAAAGAATTTGTTGGTTGACTCTTAACTTGTTTCTGTACCATATTTCAGAAATCGTCGACAACATGATGCATAAACATTATATAAAATCATCATAGACCAACTATATGTGACGTACAATGGCAAAGCAAAATGAGATATGATAGCAGATTGGAACATGTTATTTCTCCCCCTCAACTTTTGAGGGTTTATAAGATGATGCCAAGTACAATTATTTGAAAATTTTGAATTTACTAAGAAATTCTTGAAAAATTTGTACTCGAGCACATCTTATTGTTCACCAAAAAGTCTACACTAATAATGAACATATTCACAAGATAAGTGTATTTACGAGGATTGACCTTTTTAAGATGAGAACGTTCGGTCCACACTATACTTCACTCGTTCGGTCCACACTAAACATCACTCGATCGGTCCTGTCAACAAGTCGCTCGTTCGGTCCTTTCAATGAGACGCTCGTTCGATCCTTTCTAAGAGTCACTAGTTCGACCCT
>BQNB010019967.1:0-50755 GCA_026074375.1 Tanacetum coccineum | reverse complement strand
TCTTTGTGGAAAGGAAGTTCATAAAGAGAAAGAGGAGGATCTAAATCCTCAAGAATTAAAGAAGCATAAGATATCTTCTTCACATTCTTTTCCATTGTTGCAAAATTAGTGACTTCAAAATGGTTCTCATGAATGAGTATTCCCGGATTAAATATCTTGTCCTCATTGTCGGTCGAAGGCAAAGCATACAACTCAGAAAGATTATCAACAAGATTGTCATCAGGAGAATTTTTATCAACCGAATCTTCGAGAGTAAAATCCATTTTCTCGGCAGTAACATGGGTAAGCAAATATTCTATCTCTCGAAGATCGGATTCGGAATTAAAAGGAAGATCATCATTTCTCGATGTGATAAGAGCGAGTTCATCGGCGAACTCCTCAAGAAAATAGTCGTTAGTCTCAGAAATCGGGAGACTAGGTGAAGAAGTGGTACTGCCACTTAAAGAATTATGAAAAGGAGGGAGAGGAGATGAAGGATTACTATTTCCTGGTGGAAATGAATCACTTGCGAGATAAGCTTTGAACTCTTCCCAAATTAAATCACTTTCTTTGATGGAAGTAAGTGTGGGGGAAGAAGAAGAAGACTTGGTCTCAGGTTCCGAAATTGGAGTGGGATTGCCACTCAATGGATTATCATGATATGGAGGGAGATCTTTGGTTTTTATCAAGATTTAGCAAGTTCTCAATAATGTCTTCCTCCGGATCAAAGATATCATCATTAACTTTCGGTGAAAGTTAAGTCGGTATGAGAAATGAGAGAAGAAGTGGGATTGCCACTTGGATGATTTGTTGCAAACAAATCTTCAAGAATTTCCTCATGTGAAACATTATAGACATCAATCACGTTGATTGATTCTTGATGAGGTTCGGTTGAATAGCTTGAAGTGTCATGTCTCATATTTAAGATTAATCTTTCATTGTCGTCACAGAGAATCATCTCTTCTCCGTAAACATCGATCAAAGCAGGAACGGTCCTCAAGAAAGGTCTTCCCAAGATGAGGGGGACTCGCGGATCGCTCTTATAATCAATAATGACAAAATCAGCGGGGAATGTGAACTTTCCAATCGGAACGAAGACATCTCTTGCAATTCCAACCAGAGTGAAAATCTCCCGGTTAGTAAGTTCAAGAGTCATTTGGGTGGGAATAAGCTCGGGTAAACCTAACTTTTTCCACACCGAGAGTGGCATCAAGTTGATGCTAGCTCCTAGATCGGCTAGGGCTTTGCACTTGAGCTTACTACATGGAATGAGAAATTTCCCAGGGTCACCTAGTTTTTTAGTTAACTTCTTGAGGATAACAGTTGAGCAATTTTCATTAAGGGGTGTATTTGCCAATTCTAAAAGTTTCTCCTTGTTGGAAAGGAGACTTTTAAGCATCTTTTGATATTTCGGGATTAAAATCAAATCATTGGCAAGAGTGATATTGATATGAAGTTGTTTAAACATTTGCCAAAATTTGAGGATTTGGACTTCATCTTTTTCTATCTGTTTTTCTTGGTTCATTCTTGACGGATAAGGGATATGAGGATGACGAGGATTCCTTTGGTGAACCACATAATTTCTTTAAGAAGGAGGTTTAGCTTTTTGGACGAGAGGAGGTGGGACCTTAATGGTAAACTCACCATGTTCCAGGTCCGTTAAAGTCTCCTGAACACGTTCATCCTCCTCTGGATTAACGAATGGAGGAGGCATAGGAACGGTAGGTCCATCAAGAACAAGACCATCACGTTCGAGTGGTAAAATGGTTTTCAATTCACCTTTTGGGTTAGCAACGGTGTTGCTAGGGAGAGATCCCGTTCCCGAGGTAGAAGTGGTGTTCATCTGAAAGAAACTAGCCATCATGTTCTTAAGCTCGTTTGTTTGGTTAGACATCGAAGTTTGAATCGAATTTTGCATTTTCAATCATTCCTAACTCATTTTTCACATTGTTAATTTGGTTTTGCATGGCTTTCATGTTAGCCTTATTTGTTTTCTTAATTTTCTCTAATTCACTTAAAGGAACACTTTGATTTTGTTGAATTGGAGCTTGATAATTTTGCATTTTGATTGAAATTGTTTTCCTCGGTTATATCCTTGAGGTTGGCTTAAACCGTTTTGAATTATTTGCTTTTTTGTTTTTAGCAAAACTCTGTCTAGTTGATTAGGCGCACACCTGGAGGATGATAACCAGAATTACCCTGATTGTAGTTTACGCCGTGCTGCTGAAACATATCCTGAATATTAACCGAAAATCCATGGGAAAGTGTTTGCCAAATCAGGCGGCGAGACACTGATAATACGGATGAGCACCACCGCAAGTAACATAAATTTCCTCAACGGCTTTTACGGAAGCTAGAGGTGAGGTTGCTTGGAAATGTTTGAGAATAGCGGTCATGGCAGTGGTCACAGCACTCGTTTGCTAATTTACTGCATGAGTAAGTTTGGCTATCTCAAAGGGAGAAGAAGAAAATTAACATCACTTGAATTTCACTTGAGAAACAATCGATTTGCTTGTTAATGGCGGACCTATGGATTTTTTTGAATAACGTCAACGACATATCAAGTTCTTTTTTCTAAAAGATTACCACCGGCGACAAAATTCAAGGAATCTTGGTCGGCCGGGTTCAAGGCATTATAGAAAGTATCAAGTTGGTGCAATTTGGTGAAACCATGATGATGACAAGCACGAAGGAGATCTTTGTAGTCCCATGCCTCATGAAACGATTCACCAAAACGTTGTTGAAAGGTGGAAATTTCATTTTGAAGATTTGTCGTTCTTGAGGGAGGAAAGAATTCATTGATGAATTTGGAAACAATATCATCCCAAGTGAGAATAGAATGAGGGGGTTCTTTTTCAAGCCAACGACGGGTTGCCCCCGCAAGAGAGAAAGGAAAAAGCATAAGCTTAATCACTGAATTAGGCACATCCTTGTATTTTTATTTGGATTATTTTGTAAACCAACGATGTGGTCATGAGGAATTCGTCATTCTCAAGTCCGAATGAATTGGTCCGTAGTCATCATATTAATAGACTATGCTTGAGCTCGAAATGCTACAAGAATTGGTGGAACCAGACGATGCCTCCGCAATAACCCGCGTGGGTGCACGGAGCAATTCTGCTATAGTACGTTGATCGGTCATCGTAACTATGGGTGATTCTTCAAGAGAGAAAGGTTGTTTTGAACGTCTACGGTTACGACATTTCGGGTTTGTGGTGGTTGGATTAGAATAAGAATTACCAACGAGATTAGAAGAAGAATGAGTGCGCATGCACTAAATACAAGAAAAACACAATATTTTTGGTAACCAGAAGTTAAAAGTCCACGGTAGCTCTTTAAATCATGCACAAGAGATCTGAAGGATTTAGCAAGGCCGAACGATTAAAAGCGTTTCTTCCTTTTTGGCGATGTTCCTTGGATCAAGCCCACCTTAAAACACTCCTTAAAAGTTTTGTAATTCAAAGTGAGCCGATTATAACGTTCACAACACGATTTGTTTTGTTGGGTTTTCAATTTTTTTGGAACTTTCAATACTTTAGGAAAAGTATTGTTGGTATTTAAAAAAAATTTTAATAATAAGAAAATATTCACAAACAGAAAATGATAACTTCACTAGTAAGGACTCAGAAAATAATCTTCAAAAATGACGAATCACAAACGAAACACGAAAACGTACCAACCACCTCGACAGCGGCGCCAAAAATTGTAACTCGTCCATTTAGTATATATAAATATAATAAATATATAATATAAATACGTAATAAGTATAAGATCAATAATAAGAGAGATAAGTATTCCGTAAGGCTTTTCAAAAGATTTTCACTTTTAACCAAAGCAAAATCCCTAAAAAACCTTCCTGGGTCATTTCCCGTCGAGGCGTGAATTGAGAATCGGTCGAGTTCGTGATCGCGTTTTTGAATGGTTCAAATATTTTTGGTTTGGATTTCTAATTCTACAATAATAATGCTAAAACAAGTAAAGGAAACCTAAAAACGAAAGCAAATAAGGCTAAAACATGAAAAATGAGAACGGGATTCAAATCCCGTTCTTTAAAAATCAAAATCCTAAAAATTTAATCCTACGAACGCAAATTTAATTTTCCTAGGTCTTAAACGATAAAAGAAAATTTAAAAAAAAGAATTATATTTTTTTGATTTTTATTTTATTTAATATGAATTAAAAACAGTTTTAATAAGAAAAAATAATTAAAAATACTAAACGGTCTTGGAAAAATCTGAAAAAAATGCAGGAAAATACTTTAAGCTATGAAGAACCTAGGAAAAATACAAACTTGGACAAACAGCTTATAAATAAGCCGTAAATAAAGTCCAAAAACACTGAAAAGCATAAGGGCTAAAAAGCCCCTTAAATAACAAACCACTTGGACATATAAACGAAAAAGTCCTACAGGGTGCAGCGGTAAAGAGTGTGTGTGAAACGGTTAGAGGTTGGTTGAGGTTGAGGGTTCGAGCCTTGCTCACCCTCAACTTCCCAATTTCCCTGTTTTTACGTTTTGAAACTTTTCTTTTTGCAAACTTGTAAAATAAGCCAAAATATTAAACTTTTAAAAAGTGACTTTTTTACAAAATATTAAACTATTAAACTTTTAAAAAGTGACTTTTTACAAACTATTATCGTAACACCAGCCCCACAAATTGGTCCGCAGCAGAAAAGGGTCCGGGCGTGTCTACTTCTCAGACATCAACAACCCAAGATAATATAAGAACGGCCAAAAAGTCGTTCAAAACTGATACATTGAATGTTTAAACTGATACATTGGATTTATTTAAGTATTTGTTACAAAAGCCCGAAGCTTTACTTGATATTGTTACAAAGATTTACAGCCCATAACAGATAAACAAAATGTAATGCGACTAAATCTTTAATGCATGACTTCAAAATATAACCCCCAATGTATCCTTCGCACCTCGTGCTTAATGACCTCCTGAAAAACATTGCATTTAAAACGTCAACATAAAGTTGGTGAATTTCATAGGTTTAATAAATGATCATGCAGGACCGCAAGACTTTCCCTGTGATAATGCAACAGATGCAGACATCACAAATGTATTTACGTTTTCCTAAGCTCATGACACCGAAACTCGACATAATTGAATACAATATATAGATATATATTGCCTACATTGCCCGTGATGATGTTCAACCCTTAACATCCAGTATCCGACATGAAATACGTTCGTTTCTAATGATAGCTAGTCACCCGAACGGGGAAGTCATCCCAAATAGATCTATTTATAATCATTCGCGCTCACATAATGTAATCCACGACTACATATATGTAATTTAACAGTTCATGATTCATGGGCACAGTGGGTTATCGCTACTTAGGCAAAACGTAATCATGATAAAATGTACACTTGCGTCCAATTTGTAAAACGTGCATATGTTTCTCACCCCAAAACTTATAAAGTATGATTAAAGTAAAACGTGGGGCTATGAACTCACCTCAAATGAATTTGAACAGAGTATATCACTACTGATAAAGCGTCACGATAAAGGCTGAATGCAACCTAATAAAGTATAGGTCGATTAAGAAGACTGCTAAGCATACAGACGAATAGTACATAATACAATGCCACATATATACTTGTAGTGAATTTTGATAAAATCATTGATGTATTTAGGATATAATAAAGGTTTTGATCTTTTATAATTAACATTGTACTATCGTTTGGGCTATCATTAAGGATAAAGGTCATGACATGACGTACGAGGAGTTTAGGACACTTTAAATCGTAAATCCAACAACTCATCGATACGCCATCCGAAGAGGCCTCAATATCCTTTATAAAATTCCCTACTAATATAGCACTTGTAGTTAAAATTGATATTTTAAATCATAAAGAAAAATGTTTTGAATATATAATTATAAAAGTAGATTAAAAGAAACTAGTTTTGAGAAATAAGTAGTTATAACTTGAACTGTACATATCAGATTCGTTTCTTAACAAAATAACTTGATTCCGGAGTCTATGATTATCTAATAAGACTCTACTTTTCAAATATATAAGTTATTTTGACCACTTGTTTTATCAATAATATTTTATACTCAATATGGGAACAATTAGGGTTTTATGAGTTTTGAATATGTTTACATAATATTTTCAATAAAACAAGCATAACAAGTATAGATATGATCATGGCATGCATATATAAATGTAATAAGAGTATAAGGATGATAATGGAACCTTGTTTGAAGATTATAACAACACTTAACAAGTTTTTCCCAAAATCAAGATCCAAAAGTTCCAAGCTTAACTTCAAAAACACTTTTCTTGCAAAATCTTTTCCAAACTTAACCAAATCTTCAAATCTTCTTAGAACACCTTAGGAATGATATAAGAACACTTATATGATCAAGAAAAATCAAGCAATGGATTGCTTCTTGGAGGGTCAGCCGTGAGCTCTAATGGAGGTAAAAGAGGGTGGAGGAATGTGAGGTTTTGTTTGATTTTTCAAGTAAAGGTAGAAGTTTAGATGTGGTTTTCTTTAACCCTTGCACTCTATTTATACTTGCTAGGATCCTTGCATATTCCTTGGTCACTTGGCCTTTTGCAAGGTTCTAATGGTATAGCACTGGTTTTGAGCAACAATTGGGTTGGTTTTGTAGTCCTAGCATCAAGTGGTTGAAAGGTTCATGCAATGAAAGGTTCTTATTGATGTCATGGTGACCAAAGGCCTTCTAGATGGCTTACTTTACACGTTTTTAAGGGGGGTTATGGGGTAGGATATGTTGCATTTGTTCATTTCATATTAGTGTATTATATGTTATATTATCCAAAGCTAAAGTAAACCCCCCCATTAAATTTGTTTAATTAAAAGTATTACTTGCATATGTAAATGTATAATTTCAATTCCTTTTTAATATGAAAATGTCTCTGTGATAAATATATTGAGTTTTTAATTATACTTTTAAGTATTGAGTTTCAAATTGTGGGTATTCGATGAAGCGTAGGTAAATGTAAACGTGCTTCGCGGAAGGGCTTAAAGCACTTTATCGCGGAAAACGCAAACATTTTACGTAACCAAAAAAGAAAAAAATGTGGCAATGTTGATAAATTCCTCTTAATAATATATAACATTGATTGATGACAATCTTTATCGTTTAATGCCCGTTTACATTGTTTGATCATTTATTAGTTTAATGCTATTAACTTTACTTTTACAGTTTAAGTGCAACGCGGTAAAACTCCTAAAATAATAACGTGTGCATTTACATTGTCGTACAATGACCTAAGTTACGAGGTGTTATAGTCTTCCCCCGTTAAATGAGCCTTGTCCGCAAGGCTTATGACATGGCACTTGTCGATGGTGCGGTCTTGGTGAAGAGGTGTGGATATTTCTTCTGAACTGATCTTCACGTTCCCACGTTAAAACTCAGGCCACGCAATAGGAGTTCCATCGAAACCTTGACAATTGGGACACGGCTTCGCATCTTTTGTTTGACTTCTCGATCCATTATTTCAACCGGCTCTCAACAAAATGAAGATTTTCATCACTTGGAGTCCTCCAGGATGACCTAATTGATAGTCAGAATAACTTTCTTTAAGTTGGATTCATGAAACGTATTGTGGACCCTGCTCAGAAAAAAATCTCTTGAGAAGCTCATGCTTGTAAGCAATGGCTCCAATCTTTTCCAACACCTTGAAAGGTCGAATATTGGCGGTTTAACTTCCCCGTTTTGCCAAAACGTATGACCCTTTCAAGCGAAACCTTAAGCATAAACTTTGTCCCCCAACTTGAAACTCCATTGGTTAACGCTTTAAGTCGGCGTAGTCTTTTGTCCATCGCGAGTGCTTGCATCCTTTGCTTGACTTGAATGAATTCTCTCCGTTGTTTCTTGCACTAAATTCTGGTACCGTGAGTTGAAACTTGCCTATCAGCCCAGGCAAACAGGTGAATGAGCAATATAATTTTTTTCGAACCTTAAGAAAGGTACTTCAAAGGGTGCAGCCTTAATTGCTAGCATGATAAATGTTATTGTATGAGAACTCGACCAATGGCAATGTTTAACCCAACCTTTCAAAGTCGATTACGCAAGCACGTAGCTATCACGAGAGTTTGGATAGTCCTTCACTTTGTCCGTAGTTTCTGGATGATATGCAGTACTCATATTCTAAACTCGTACCGAAGCCTTTGAGTGACTTCCAGAAATTTGATGAGAATTCGAGGTCACGATCATAGATAATTGATCAGGTATCCCATGCTCGTGAACTACACCTTTAGGTACATCTCGCCTGTTTATCCAAGGGATCCGTTTTTCCCTTATTTGCAAAAAATGGCAGGTCTTCGTCATTCGGTCAACGATTACCCAAATCGTGTCATAACCCTGCGATGACTCGGAAGCTTTTGCGACAAAATCCACGTGTGTTGTCCCAATTCCAATTCTAGGTATCTCGGGTTGCACTATAAACCCGATGGTCTCTTGTGTTTGGCCTTTGACCTTAGCCCACTGTCAACATTGCTAAAATAGTGGCGATGTTGCCTTCCTATTAGGCCACAGTTATAGCTTTTCATGTCTTGGATACATCTTGTCAGAACCTGGATGTATTGAGTATTTTGATTTGTGGGACTGTGCATGATTACAGTCCTGTAAATCGCCATAAACAGGTAACCAACTCCTGCCATTGAGGCATAGAGTTCCATCCGTACGCGGTTCCAACTTTTC
Organism: Tanacetum coccineum; assembly: GCA_026074375.1. Classification (NCBI taxonomy): domain Eukaryota; kingdom Viridiplantae; phylum Streptophyta; class Magnoliopsida; order Asterales; family Asteraceae; genus Tanacetum; species Tanacetum coccineum. Next base: position 42,087 of record BQNB010019967.1, on the reverse strand, counting down.
TGTTCTGAATTTCTCCGGATCTTTTGAATTCTCAACTAACATACCTCCAACATCCTCCTTCTTGATGTTCTCCAGCTTTCTTGCTTCCGTCTGGGCGTTCAGGATTTGTTTAGGAAAGATCCAACCAATAGTCATCATAAGGCACCGACCTTAGTGTTCTCGTTCCTTCTGCCTCAGGCATCAGCAAACAACTTTCGCCTTCCCTGGGTGGTAACGAATTTCCCACTCGTAATCACTCAGCAATCTAACCAGCAACGTTGCCTCATATTTAAATCTTCTGATCAAGAATGTGTTGAAACTCTTATGATCAGTGAACACTGTGCAGGGTCCGTACAGATAGTGCCTCCATATCTTTAGAGCAAACACTACTGCCCACGTTCTAAATTCATGTGTTGTATAGTTCTTCTTCATGATTTTTAACTGACGTGATGCATAAGAAATCACCTTTTCTCTTTGCATCAACACAGCGCCCAAACCCTTCTTTGAAGCGTCACAGTATGCGATAAAATCTTCGCTTCCCTCAGGTAAGGCTAGGATTGGTGCACTGCACAGCTTCTGCTTCAATAGTTGAAAAGCTGCTTCTTGTTTATCACCCCAATCAAACTTGACACCTTTCTGGGTTAGTTTGGTCATTGTTTTGCGATCTTTGAAAACCCTTCGATGAATCTTCTATAATAAGCCGGCAAGGCCAAAATTGGCGCATTCTGTTGGTGTTTTAGGAGACGCCCAATCTCTTGATAGATTCAATCTTGGGCAGGGTCAACGTGAATACTTGACAGTCAATACATGTCGAGGAATTGTACTTTGGGGATCCAGAATTAATCACTTAGAGACTTGGCAGATACCAATTCTTCCTTCTTAAGCAATTTTAAGATTTGCCTAAGATGTCCTTCATGTTCCTTCTTTACTTTTGGAGTAGATCAAGATGTCAATCGATGAAGGACAATTACAAAACTTGTCCAGGTACGGTTTACACACCGGTTCTAGATCCATGAAACCCGGTGGTGAGAGTTAAGCCAAAAGGCATAACTTGGAAATTCATTAGTGACCGTATCGAGTCCTGAATGCATTCTGAGGAGGTCTTTCTTCTCGAAAACTCCTCATCTGGTGATCCTGACCTTAGATCGATCTTTGAATAAATACTGTCCCTTGCAGCTGGATCGAATAGGTCATCAATCTTGGAGTGGGTAAACGGTTCTTTACCGTCAATTGTTCAATTTCTGTAGTCCGATACACATCCGGAAAGAACCCATTTTCTTCTTGAGAATAGGACTGGAGCCCCCAAGGTGAGGAACTTGGTCTTATGAAGCCCTTGTCCGTAAGTTCTTGTAGTTGCTCCGCTAGTTCCTTCATTTCCGACGGTGTAATCTATATGGTGCCCGTGCTACAGGTGCGCAACCAGGTACCAAATCGATTCTAAATTCCACTTGTCGAGTGGGTTGGTATACCGGCATAGTCTCGAGAAAAACTTCAGGAAATTCCTGAACAACTGGCACGTCTTCAAGTTCGCTTCCCTTTGACTTATCTTCGTCCTTGGTGGCGGTGATATTGCTAAGGAATACGTGACATCCTTTTGACTAAATACTCTAGAGCTTTTGTACACGAGATGGATGCTCAATCGAGTCCGTGTTGTTGCTCGCTTCGTCACTCGAACGATAAAAAATTCCGCCTCCATGGAATACGAACGATCTTTTCCGCACGACGATAACGGATGGTTTTTGCCACCAAATCCATACCAATGATTACGTCAAAACTACTAGTTCTACTGGGATTAGGTCTATGTTGAAAGAATGATTTAGAAGTTTAACGTACACCCCGGAATATAGTGTTTACCCATCAATTGCCAGTTGGTAGTTCGACATCGTAATCATGATCTAATGCAGTTGGAGTGATAAACAATTCGAGAGCTAAGTAGTAGATACAAAAATCCTTCGGCACAGTATCAAATAAGCTAGATTGCATAGCGATGTTTCGGAGGAAAACGTACCCGTAACGACATTGGTGTCGGGTTTGCCCTGTATTCGCAAAAGTCACTTTGTCGGAGCCTTGGCTTTCCATCCCGATTAACCGATTGTTGTTGTTCTTCAATTCGGGACAATCCTCTTGATATGTCCTGAGCACCACATTCAACAACCATTGCCCCCTGATTTAGCCCCAGGGTTAGGCATTTTGGGAGTCTTGCAGTCACGAGATAAGTGTCCAAATCGGTTTGCAACTTGTGGCTTTTTGAAGCACAAGGACCATAGTGGTGATAGTTACACTTAGAACGACCAGGTCTTTAGGTCCTTCGTATTGTCCCCTTGTCAACATTCCCTGCGGCATAGGCCCTTTCCCGGTGTTTTGCCTCTTGTTTCTTGCAGAATTGTTGTTCGAGGCAGAGTCCTCCAGCTTTCTTTGTGTATCAGCCAGAGTTCAACATAGTCCTTGGTTTTGTCCTCCATCTAACTCGGTAGGTAAACTCAATAACCTCTTGCATAGTTTTTGATTTTGATGCCTTTACGCTACCAAGTATCATATCGGGCAAGCCACCGATATATCTTTCAATTTGGTCTGACTCTTCCGGAAACATTCTGGCACACATCAAGGCTAGTTGTTGAAATCGTCGATTATAGGCCACACATCACGGGTGCCCTTCACTTAGAATTCCACATCTCCGCCTCAATTTTCTTGATCTCGTCCCGCGGGCCGTATTTATCCAGTCATCTTTTTCTTCTGTGTTGCCCATGGCATGGCATGAGCTGCCTCAGGAGTAGTGTCTTAACGATGGCATTCCACCTGTAAGAGCATCGTTTGCAGAGTGAAGTCGCAAAATTTGACTGACTAGCTATTGTGCAATTGCTAATACTGAACACAGACTCCATTTCTCAAACATCGGGTTAGTCCAAACAAACTCACTCAGTGCCCTTGACGTTCAAGGTTGGCATTTAGGAAGTCGGGTAGGGTGCATTTCACAAGCAATTGCACAGCCTTCTGATACCATGCTCCCGAAGAATGGCTATCATCACCATTCTGGTTGTAGCACGTGCTACCAGTGTAGCAGTAACACCTCGTTTATCATGGGCCTGAGTTGGGCACTGGTGACCAAAAGTGGTGTTGTAGGGTTGTGACCTGGTGGGGAGTTGTGGGGTGACTGGTGGGGGAGTTGTGGTGACGGCCTTGACCTCGTGGTTCTTGTGGGCTTTCCTTGGTACCATTTTCTTACATCACAAGAAAAATTAACACCGTTAGATTTCTAAAGTCTTAAACATAAACCCGATGTATACTTTATGAATAAAGAGATCACAACACAAGGTGAATACAACAATAGTATTGAAATTTACAAATCGACATTCATTCACAATTAAACGCGATTTCATCTTAAACATAATCCATCCTTTTCATATATACTTGGACAAATTAAATACAGGATTGGTTTCATACAAATGATCATAACAACCTTGGTTACAGACAAAAATAACCTAATTGCATATAGCCGAGATATACCCGTAACACTTAGTATGCTATACAGAGATAGCCTAATCAAATCACAAAAGTTTCTACCGCCTGCTAGCTGGTCATAAACCCATTAATACTTAACAGGCTGCATAGAATAGCTAATAACCAAAATTCAGGAACAACTACCCGCCTCCTTGGGTGCATCTGGTTGTGCCGGGACCTTTTGCGGGTCCTGCTGCTCTGAAATATGCCATCTGTGTCTGTAGCCCGCTTAGCAGCTTTGTGCATAGTCAAACTGAAACATTGTCTTGGTGGTTGATGCCTGTAATCCAGAAATCAATGCACGTTTCACTACCGTAGTAAGTAGTGCCAAAACATGTGAACATGTATCGTCGCTAAGACTCATAGAAAATCCCCAGGCCTCACGGGCATCCAAGCCTCCCTTCTCGACCATTATTGCTAGATGTGTGATTAGCCTATCATCTTTCTATAGGTTACTCGGCCTCTCAGCTCAGATCGATCGTCTCGGCATCCTCATCAACATGCATGATGGTAGTTCTGATCAAAAGTGTAGACAGATCGTAATCGATTGACTCCCTCTATGGTGGTGGTGCGATCTCTCGATGGCTTCCACAGACCATCCCACTCATCGTGATGCCATAGTCTAACTCCCCCCCCCCTAGATATCGGACATCCAGGAGTTTAGGAGCGTCATCTACCATATCGGGACAAATTTATAAAGGGTTTCCTTGCTACAACATAGGGTCTTCCCCTTGTATGGCAGGAACATATGCCTAGCAGCACGGCCGCGAAAGTCTCCCCGACCTGTAAATAGGGTAGGAGAAGCAAGACGAGGCTTTCGTGGAGTAACAACTCTCGAGAATTCAGTACGAGTAGGGCTAATAGGTGGAGATAGTATTTGGGGAGTGGTGGAGGATGGGTGTTTGGGGAAATGGTGAGTATGAGTAAAGAATATAGAGTCGGTACGATCAATAGCTGGTAAAGCGACAACTGTGAGTCGACAAAATGTAGGGGTCCTCCTCCTCATCCTCCTTATCATCATCTCCTATGTCGCAGGATAGTGGCAGGGTCCTCCTTTGATCCTCTCATCTCCTCCTCTGATCAGACTCGGGAATATATCCGGTGAGTCCGCAGTGGTGAAACACAGCAGGGTAAGCGGTTGTCCTCAGCTGGACGACATGATCCTAAGGTGGCATAAATAGGGTACTCTGGCTCCGGTACATATGGTATGTAAATAGGTGAAGGTGGTGCCTCCGGGCCAGGCACGTAATCCGGTGATGGTGGTCCGTCAACTCCTGGTGACCCTATGTCTGAATATTCCATCTCCGTTAAGTATGTAATAGTAGAATGTTCGGAATCGGACATGATAATATTGAATTTTAAGTAACTTATTTAAGTATGCTATATAAGACTTTAGTAAGTAATTTACATTATATAATGTTAAAACACGTATTATTATTCATGTAAGCACTTAGGAGTTATAACTAAATGCCAAAACAATTAATTTATGTATGCCAGAGAAAAACCCTTTTTATGAATGCAATGTTGAAAAACGGTTATAGTCCAGCAAAACATTTTGACCTGTTCTCTATACCCTCGGCTCTTGATACCAATCTATATCACCCAAAAATGGGTCGCAGCGGAATAAGGACTCCGGGGCGTGTTACTTATCAGATCCCCCCCAAATAATAACACAAGCATAATATAAGAACAACACAAAAAGTGTTTATATAAAACTGATACATTGGATTTATTTATAGTATTTGTTACCAAAGCCGAAGCTTTATGATATTGTTACACAGATTTATAGTGCATTAACGGAGAAACAAAAATGTTATGCGACTAAATCTTTAAGCATGACTTCAAAAATATAACCCAATGTATCTTCGCACCTCGTGCTTAATGACCCCTGGAAAAATTGCATTTAAAACGTCAACTTAAAGTGGTGAATTTCTTTTTTGTTTTTTTTTTTCTATAGGTTTAATAATGATCAGCAGGACCGCCAAGACTGTCTGTGATAAGCAACAGATGCAGACATTCACAACATGTATTTACGTTTTACCTAAGTCTGACACCGAAACTCGACATAATTGAATACATTATATAGATATATATTGGGCCTACATTTGGCTGTGAATGATGTTTCAACCCTTAACATCCAGTATCCGACATGAAATACGTGTTCTAATGATAGCTAGTCACCGAACGGGGAAGTCATCCCAAACTAGATCTATTTATTAATCATTTCGCGATCACATAAATGTAATACGACTACCTATATGTATTAACAGTTCATGATTTCATGGCACAGTGGGTTATCGTTACTTAGGCAAAACGTAATTATGATAAAATGTACACTTGCGTCCAATTGTAAAACATACATATGTTTCTCACCCCAAAACTTGTAGTATGATTAATGTAAAAACATGGGGCTATGAACTCACCTCAAAAATGAATTTGAACAGAGTATATCACTACTGATAAAGCGTCACGATAAAGACTGAATGCAACCTAATGAAGTATGGTCGATTTAAGATGACTGCTAAGCATACAGGTACGAATAGTACTGCAATACAATGCCACATATATGACTTGTAATGTTTTTTTGATAAAATCATTGATGTATTTAGGATTTATAAGGTTTTGATCTTTTATAGTTAACATTGTACTATCGGTTTGGGCTATCATTAAGATAAAAGGTCATGACAGTAGGTTTGAGGAGTTAGGACACACTTTACAGGTAATCCAGAACTAGTCAATACGTTACTCTAGAGGCCTCAATCCTTATAAAATTCCTACTAATATAGCAACTTGTAGTTAAAATTGATATTTAAATCATAAAGGAAAAATGTATTGAATATATAATTATAAAAGTAGATTATAGAAACTAGTTTTGAGAACTAAGTCGTTATAACTGAACTGAACGTATCAGATTCGTTTCTCAACCAATTAACTTGATTCCGGAGTCTATCGATTATCAATAAGACTCTACTTTTCAAATAGTATAAGTTATTTTAACACTTGTTTTATCAAATAATTTTTATACTCAATATGGACACATATTAGGGGTTTTATGAGTTTTGAATATGTTTACATAATATTTTCAATAAAACAAGCATAACAAGTATAGATATGATCATGGCATGCATATATAATTGTAATAAGAGTATAAGGATGATAATGGAACCTGTTTGAAGATTATAACAACAATTACAAGTTTTCCCAATAAATAGACCAAAAGTTTCAAGCTTACTTCAAAAAAAACTTTTCTTGCCAAATTCTTTTCCAATTAGCCAATTATTAAATCTTCTTAGAACACCTAGGAATGATATTAAGAACACTTATATGATCAAGAAAAATCAGGATGGTTTGCTTCTTGGAGTTGTTTCAGCCGTGAGTATAATGGAGGTAAAGGGGTTTTGTTTGATTTTTCAAGTAAAGGTAGAAGTGTAGATGTGGGTTTTCTCTTAACCCTTGCACTCCTATTTATACTAGCTAAGATCCTTAGCATATTCCTTGGTCACTTGAGCCTTTGCAAGGTGTCTAATGGTATAGCACATGGTTTTGAGAAACAATGGGTTGGTTTTGGCTAGTCATAGCATCAAGTGGTGAAAGTTCATGCAATGAAGGTCTTATTGATTGTCATGGTGACCAAAGCCTTCTAGATGTTACTTACACGTTTAAGGGTTCGGGTAGTATATGTATGCATTTGTTAATTTATCTAAGTGTATATATTATATATCAAAGGCCTAAAGTTACATTGTTTAATTAAAAGTATAATAGGCATATGTAAATGTATAAATTTCAATTCTTTAATATGAATAATGTCGAATGTGATAATATATTGAGTTTTATTATACTTTAAGTTGAGTTCAAATTGTGGGTTTTCGAGAAGCGTAGATAAATTTAATGTGATTCGGGAAGGCTTAACCGCACTTTATCGCGAACGCAAAATTTTACGTAACCAACAAAAATAAAATGTGAAATTTGATAATTCTATATGATTACTACCTATATCACTTGATTGATGACAATATTTAATCGTTAATGCCCGTCTTACATTGTATGATACTTTTTAGTCTACGCGATTTAACTTAACTTTTTACAGTTTAAGAGCAAACGCGTAAAGCCTAAACATAAATGTGCATTACATAATGTCGTACAATGACCTAAGTACGATGTGTTATAGAGTGTACACCCTCAGTCATTTGATTCCTCCATGACTCTTTTAGGGTTAGTTAATGACTATTAAATGGGCGGTTTCCCATATTAATGTTTGTAATCACGTTGACATATTAAATGGGCGGTTCAAGTTTGATTTAATGGACCATGATTATGGTCATGTAACACTAATGAATTTATGATGAGGTTATAGAATTAATTTACCAATTAAATCCTTAAACTATTTTGACTTTTGGATTAAAGTTTGCATTCTAATAATTAGCGATAGGACACTTGCATAAAAAAACACATAAAAATCATAAACACTTAAGCCGAAAGGGTTCTAGAATTGTGGCTAACTCAAGAACATAACATTTGGTCTTATCCAAAGAGATATTCGTGATACCTAGGCATTAGGGTCGAATAGTTTCTTTTGGAAAGTGATTACACGATTCTATTTGAAATCTGGTTACCATTAATTATCTTCACCCTATTATGGGAACTACACAACCAACAAATAATTTCAAATTTCTTCATCTTCTTACGAATTAATATATGGTTCTGTTTTTGCTTCGTTCATGTGTTCAAGTTGATGTTCCACAATTATTGTAAGTTTTCTTCACTTTTTTTGTACATTTATTTTGTGTCCCATTCGAGCCATAAAAAGATGCATGGGATTGTGTCGCATTTCAGTCATTAGAAAACATGAAACCATTGTCTGATGTCTCAGATGTACAAACTAAATACGATGTCTAAAATGGGACAAGTGTAGAAGTACATTGGTAATTTTCATAAAGGTATACAAATGGTTTCTTCAATGGTGATCAAAGTTACAAGTTCTCCTTTAGAGTGAACATATATAAGCAATCCCAAACCTCGACCTCCCCTTTATGTAGCTAAACAACTCCCTCTTTTTCAGCATCCAACGATCATTATAGGGATGAACATATAATTAACCCCCAACAGCTTAATTATATCAATTATTTATAGCTGTTCATTACTTGATAACAGGAATGTGCTATGATTCAATAGAACTTAAACTTATGTTGATGCTTTTTTAAACAGGTATAGATATTAGTTTTATGGACGAAACCCAAACTCTTAATTTAATGTTATTTTCCAGGTTGCTACAAAAGAGTTGCCTTAACATTCTTTTGGTTCAAATAGTGTACTGATTTTTTTCATTTGATTATCGATGCATCATGGGTGAGAATTGCTTCAACATTAGCGACTCATAATAGTGTTTCCTTATTATTTTTCATATCGCCAGTATTTAATGATATATGTTGTTACGTTCCTACAGAGTTTCAAGTACCAGAAGCAAATTTCGTTTAACAAGCTATTCGTCACCATACCCAACTATTGAGGGGGTTTCACGGTTGCTCTTTTATTCATGGTAGTGACTATGTCACTGCCTGTTCAAATAATTTATATAATATATCCGAAGCGGATCAACATATGGTAATACACTTTGCACCTTATAAATCACATTTGACACAAGAAGATATGAGGGTATTCGAGTCATATACGACTCACTGGGTAAAACTCGTTGGGGTTTTCCGATGGCACATCCAAAATAGCACGTTCATGGGCTTGTAACGTGCTATTTTGGATGTGCCATTGAAAAACCCCAACTATTTGTACCCAGTGAGTTGTATATGACTCGCTTCTTGTGTCATATGTGATTTATATGGTGCAAAGTGTATTACCATCTGTTGATCGGCTTCGGATATATTATATAAATTATTTGAATAGGCAGTCACATAGTCATTACCGTGAACATATAGCGCCAACGTTAAGTCATGAATATTATTATTGCTTAATTTATGTGTTTTAATTTGTAAATTTTGTTTTTTCCGAGTTGCCATTTACGTTTGTTCGAGGATCTGTAATTTTTACTATTATATCCATCTGTAACTTCATTATCAGTTTATCACCATGGATCAATGTAAGTACACCTAAACACATCTTTGAAATATCTTCGAATATGACATAAGAAAATGCAAAAGAGGGGCAGAAGATTAATTTGAAATGTTACATGCAGTAGATAAGCCTCATGGCAAACATGTCAAACATATGCAAATAAAAAATAGTAATATGGTTATCGTTTCTCATTCCAAGTTTCTATGAAATAAATTTGAATAACGAATTTATGGATGTATGGTATCACAATTCTATTTTAGAATTAACAAAAGAAAATATAAACAAGTGACAAGATCATACTATCAAGATAGAGATGAAAATGGCAAGGCTTTCTTTTCAAATCTAATCACAATTTTTGTTTTTTCACTATGGTTTACCTCTTCAAGTTCTCCATCATTTTACTTATTTATAATCTACTTAAAAGCTCTTATAGTAAAACTAAGTTATAAATACTAAAACCAATTAATAATGCTAAGGACTACTATGATTGCTAACCCCTCATTTATCAAAGACTAGTTATATCAAAAATCTCAATCCCTGTTTATAAAGCTTATTTTCTGCAAGTATTAATCTTGAACCATATAGCAATGATTTTTTAAAAGGTGGACCAACCTGTATTTACACACTTCTATTTCAGACATTGTATGAAAATATGAAATTTTATATTGCAAAGTAAAAATGATATAAACGAAAATGTCACCCCGTCTCGAGCCACCACCTAAGGTAATTAATAAAGCAAGGACTACGTGATTATTTTGATACCTACAGCTTATGTGGTAGCATAAATCCAATTAATTGCTTATACACATATGGGTATATACCTACAGCTTCTGTGTTGAAAAACCTCTTATAGGAAGTGCATTCATAAAATTTGTTCATATTAAGTGTTACTGCATATGACTACACTTTATATTTTGATTACACCTCAAAGGGTATTGTCAAGTTTTTGGCATTAACATGTCAATGCAAACGATGTTGATACTCATCGGCTGTTGGGTAGGACCAAAATGAATTTCAACATTATCGACGTTGACGAATAAATGCAAAAACTTGATGGTACTCTTTGAGGTGTATCTATATGAGAAAGTTGGTATATTAGTTGGTTTTTACAGATTAGTGGTCACACTGAACCATGCATTTTACATGTGTGAAAAATAGTCGTTCATAAAAAAGTTACTTATTTGGCATTGAAAATTCACTTGAATCTCAATAAGTAGCTCAGCTAGAATAACATTAGTATTTCACAAATGTAGCAAAATAAATATTCAATTTAGAAAAACAATTAATAAAGTATCGTGAGTTTAAGTTATAGTGCGAACAATTAGATTTAATAGGCCTACAACAATTATGTGAGAGTTTGGGTGCGTTTTTGCGGAAAGGAAAAAAAGTAAAAGAAACTTAACATATACATTTGTGGATACAGGTGAGGGCGAATATTCATTCAAAATCAACATAAATGGTTTTGCACAGGTTTTTTTATGGAAGAATGTAATGAAACAATACCGTAGTGGACCGTGGAATGGAAGAAGGTTTAGCGGTGTACCATAGACGAAAAGTATTTGGTCAATTTCACCTATAAATATCAACTTCTTTTGTGGTTTTTATCTCTATCATCTTATGTTCCATTGTTTTGCACTACCTCTTTGTTGATCAAGTGTATAAATATCATGAAAATGAAGTTCAAACAAGAAAGATATGTAATGTTAGTACAATATCTCAATACTTATGTATGATTGCATTTATATTTATGAATTGACATATCCTTTAATTGCGAACTTTCAGCGAGCCATATCTGGATATCACAACACACATAAGCACATATATTCTCGAGTTAAGTTTCTACACAATATTTTTTGTTTTTTTACAGAAGTGGCAACTGGAAAGCGGGTAGTACTAGCCGGTTGGGTGATAGATTCACAATGGTCAATTTTGTAAGTACATTTCAAAATGGGCTGGGGAGAAGATACGAATAGTACCGTTAATATTATGAAACTAAACGCTTATAAAGAAGAAATATTTCGTATTTGAATTCTTAGCATAGATTTGTGTGTAATTAAACGCTTTATTGTTTAAATATATATTACACTATACGTTTTCCAAAAAAAATTCATTCTTATACATTTTTTATCATGAAGCTAACCCGCCCATCCGGGCGGGCTATGAAACTAGTTATCTTATGAAGTAGATGATCACTAGTCCACTTTGTCTCATGAGGGTAAGGTTGATAAAACGTATGAACATTGGAAGGATCATGAAACGTTGTACTGCTTCATCCGCATTAGGGGACAAATTTTCATTTGAAAACTGATTGGTATTTGAGAAGGAACCACGACCTTTTTTGTTTAAAATGATCATTCAATGAAGATGTAGGAAGATTACCTGAAATTTCGGAAATTAATGAAAGACTTCCTCTTCGGATGGAGAATTTCGTTGTTGGATATTTCGCTATCTTTGAAGTATCAAAATACTCATCGTAAAAATTATGAAATAAATCTCCCAAATCTTTCTTTGAAGCTTCTAAAAATTGTGAAACCGTTGTATTTGAAGAGTTATCCATTTCGTTTAAATTAGATAAACCGGGTTCTAAACTAAATTGTTTAAAAGCCATTTCTGATATCTCATCAAAATTCACATTCACGCTCTCGTGTAATTTTTGAGTACGCTTATTGTAAATTCTGAATGTTGCAGATTCCTTTGAATATCCAACAAACACTCCAATATCCTCTTTAGCCTTGAGCTTACCAACATCATCATAATCATTGAGTAGATTGTGACACCCGTGATCAAACCAGGTTAGTTTAACCAATAGTGTTAGTCTAACTAGGTGTTACGTGATTTGAGTTTTGTGTGCAAGTTCATTTTGTGACTTTTGATATTATGTGATACAGTACTTGGTTTAAAAATGCGCGCATCATTGCGCAAATTGCACGCATCATTGCATTGCATTTAAAATTTCGCATCATGGTGCCTAATGCAAGGCCATCCCATATTGTGTTCGCATTATACCGCAATTTACCGCATTTGTGTAATGCTAGCAATGTCGCAATTATACATCTAGGAATTTAGGTCATTTTAGTCAAAAATTAAACCATATAAAAGTCCCACATATTTTAATGGCCTTTAAAGATAAATTGTTAAAAAGTTGTCCAAAAATAAACAAGTAAAAGCAAAAATATAGTATCTTGTGTTTTGCTAAGTGTTTTATGTCAAGTTTTGCTTTCGATTTATTTGTTATAAAAATGGTTTATTGGCCTAAAATTAATATGCTAGTAACTTATTTTGTAAGTTTATTACATTTTACTTGGTACTTGGTGGAATATACTATGTATAAATATTTTTGGTACTTTTTTAATACTAAACGCATCGCGTCCAAATTGCGCTCGCATTCGCATCACGCATCACGCAATGGCCTTTGGGACCTTTAGCGCATTGGATCGCAAAACGCAATTTTAAACCAAGATACAATATATGAGTTGCATTGTATGTGTGAGATATTGGAAACGAGGCAATTTAGTCATTTCATTTCATTTGAAATGATGATCATGAGATAAAAGTCCGTTAGTCTTATTTATAAGGGTTGAAATAATTAAGTAGATGTACCGTTAAATTTGGTTCGAGATTATTAAGATTTGATAATTTAATTATATAGTGAGCAATAAAAATATTTGAGGAAAATTATAAGTAAAATATATATTATTTTACTAGTTTCGAATTTAATATTTAATGGTTTTCAAATAAATTTGTACGTTTATATAGTTTTTTTTCGTAATAAAATAATATTAATATATATTTATTTCATTTCAGCCGAAACTAATAGGTAAAAATTAAATTAAATTAAATTGGGGTGTTGTTTGGGTCGGTTCAAAAAGAAAGGAAAAAAGCTCAAGTTTAATTAGGAAACAAATACACCAAATCTCTTATAAATACTCCTTTAAACACAAACCCTAAAACACTTTTCTCTTCTCCCTCTCCCTTGTGTGTGTCGACCAGCCATCAAGACCAAGAAGGAACCACCAAAATTATATTGTTAAGAAAATTTGGGGTTAAGATCGTGTGCGTTCGGGTTAAAAGGTTTTTCGTAAAAAATAACCCTTTTTATTTAAACTCTCTTTAATTTAATTAATGTAACTTTTTAATTGATGGAATTATGGTTTCATAAAAACTCAGTATTTATGTATGTATGATCATTAAATAATAATTAGGGTTTAATTGGTAGCGTATCTATGCGTTTGGTTAGGTTTAATTAGAGTTAAATCTGGGCAAAATTTTAGGTCAACTTGTTTGAGACATAAATCGGTCATACAGATGAGTTTTGTTGGTAGAAATATTACGATATTTAATCTACACATTCTCTTCATGTTTTGGTGACGACAAACATGTAACTTATAACACATGATGTAAAGTGCTTAAGTTACTTGTGTACAAAATCATTCCATATGGCGAAAATCCATCGACGTCTCAAGTTGCTTGGGTAAGTTACATTTCTTTCTTTTTAGGTTCTTCAACCCAGTATCCCTTTGCCTTTATCTATAGGAACGTACCGTGAGTTGGCTGTTGAGGTTGAGTTTGTATGGACCAGGAATGTCAAACCTCTTGGTTAGAAATAGCAACAAGAACTTCAGCAGCTTTATGGTTGTTCTTCAGACTCCATAACTTGTATTGGACGGTTGGGCTTGAAGAAAAACTGCTTCATCTTCAAAATTTTGGGTCCTTGGAGTAATAGTACCCTGTCTAGCAGTGCTTTGAGTTGTCTCCAAATCTAGTTCTTCTGTTTCTCCACTCTTTACATTAGAAGCTTCTTTCTCCTCAATATTAACTTCTTCAGTCTCATCACTTTTTCTTTCCAAATCAGGAGTAACAGCAGCATCTTTATCAACAATATCATCAAAGAAAGGATGTGCTGTATCTTCTTCTTGAACATTGTGCTCTTCAGACAAAGTTCCTTCATCCTTATTCCTCCCTAATTTGACTGAAGACACTTTTTCTTATGCTTCTTTCTTTCGTCTCTTTTGGCTTCTTTAAGGTTTTGATTCTCTACCAAAAAAGCATGATGTTGGACCACTGGTGGACGCCTTTGGAACAGTTTCTGAGCTTGCTTGAGCTTGATTATTTGTGTAGCTTGAGAAAGGGTTTGCCTCTTTGAGTCTCTTAACTTCCTGTTCAAAAGCATATATATCTAATAGTTCATCTCCTCCAGTTGTTTGAGACGATCTGTGGGAGTATTCATTGGGGAGGATTTAGGGAACCGAAGGCAGTACCATGGATATTGCAGCAGTACCTTGTAAGGTATCAGTACCTTGAGCTGCATCAGAATCATGTGGGACAGCAGTACTATGGAAGGAAGCAGTACCTTGTACTGAAGCAGTACGTTGAGAATGAGCAGCACTTTGAGTTGGAGTGCCTTTGCATCCTTGCGTATTACAGCCCTAGAATGAGGACTAGTTCTATGTTTTTCCCGCTGCCAATGCTGTTACTACCTCTACATAGATGGAGTCCAACGGTGTAAGGCCTACTTGAGAACTTAGGACTCTGGTTCCTCATGAATGTAAAAACCTTAGAAGGGAAGTGAATTTCACTTCTTCTAAAGTTTTTACTTTCATGAGTAAAGCATGTCCTAAGTTCTCAGTAGGCTTACACCTGCGTGACTCCATCTATGTTAGTGGTTAGTAACAGCATTGGCAGCGGAGGAAACAAACATGTACTAGTCACTCATTTCGGGCTGTAAGATCTGCATAGGTTGCTCAAGGCACTCCAACTCAAGTGCTGCTCATTCTCAACGTTACTGACTTAGTACAGGTAATGCTCCCTCCATAGTACTGCTGTCCACATGATTCTGATGCAGTTCAAGGTATTGATACCTTACAAGGTACTGCTGCATATCAAGGTACTGCTTCTATTCCTAAATCTCCCAATGATTATACTCCCACAGATGCGTCTTAAACATCTGGAGGAGATGAGGGACTTTTAGATATTTATGCTTTGAATAGGGAAGTTAAGAGACTCAAGAGGCAAACCCTTTCTCACGCTAAACAAATAATCAAGCTCAAAGCCAAGCTCAAGAAACTGTCCAAATTCGTACAGCCAGTGGTCCAACATCATGTTTTTGGGTAGAGAGATCATAAACCTTAAGAAGCCAAAGAGACGAAGAAAGAAGCATAAGAAGAAAGTGTCTTCAGTCAAATTAGGGAGGAATAAGGATGAAGGAACTTGTCTGAGAGCAAATTTTCAAGTAGAAGATACAAGCACATCCTTTCTTTGATGATTTGTTGATAAAGATGCTGCTGTTACTCTGATTTGTAGATAAAAGTGATGAGACTTGAAGAAGTTAATAGTTTGGAGGAGACAGAAGCTTCTAATGTTAAAGAGTGGAGAAACAGAAGAACTGGATTTGGAGACAACTCAATAGTACTGATAGACGTGGTACTATTATCAAGGACCCTAATATTTTGGAGATTGAAAGCAGGTTCTTCAAGCCCCTACCGTCCAAATTCCAAGTTATGGTGTCGGTAGAACAAACTTGAAGCTGCTGAACGTTCTTGTTGCTATTTCTAGACAAGAGGTTGATGAGCATTCCTGGTCCATACAAATCAACCTCATACGCAAACCAAGGTTACTGTCCTAAAAGATAAAGGCAAAGGTGATACTGGTTGAAGACCTAAAAGAAGAAATTAACTCTTAACAAAGCAGACTTGAGAGTCGCGGGACTGTTGCCATATTGTATGATTTGTGATTCACAAAGTAACTTAAGCACTTTACGTTATGTGTTATAAGTTACATGTTTGTCATCACCAAACCACAAAAAGAATGCATAGATTAAATATCGTTATATTTCTACAACAAAACTCATCTGTCTATGACTGATTGATGTCTCAAACAGTTGACTTAATTTTTGCCCAGATTTAACTCTAATTAAACTAAACCAAAACGCATAAGATACACTACCAATTAAACCCAATTATTATTTAATGTCCATACATACATAAATACTGAGTTTTTTGAAACCATAATTCCATCAATTTAAAAAGTTACTCTTTATTAAATTTAAGAGGAGTTAAAATAAAAAAGGGTTTATGTTTTATCGGGAAAAATCTTTGAACCGAACGCACTTGTTCTTCACCCCCAAAAATTTTCTTATTAATTTAATTTTTAGGTAGGTGTCCTTCTTGGTCTTGATGGGTGGTCGGACACCACATGGGAGTCGTGAGAAGAGAAAAGTGTTTTAGAGTTTTGTTTAAAGGAGTATTTATAAGAGATTTGGTGTATTTGTTTCCTAATTAAACTTGAGCTTTTTTCCTCCCTTTTTCCTTTCTTCTTGAGCCGACCCAAACAACACCCCAATATATTTATTTTTAATTTTTTTCCTATTATTTTCGGCTGGAAATAAATAAATATATTTTTTTATATTTTTTTATTACAAAACTATATATTACAAATTTACTTGAAAACCATTAAATATAAATTCCAACTAGTAAATATATATTTTACTTATAATTTTCCTCAAATATTTTTATTGCTCACTATATAATTAAATTATCAAATCTTAATAATCTCGAACCAAATTTAACGGTACATCTCACTTAAGAATATTTCAACCCTTATAAATAACATGATGACTAACCGACTTTTATCTCATGATCATCATTTCAAATGAAATGAAATGACTAAATTGCCTCGTTTCCAATATCTCACACATACAATGCAACTCATATATTGTATCTTGGTTTAAAATTGCGTTTTGCGATCCAATGCGCTAAAGGTCCCAAAGGCCATTGCGTGATGCGTGATGCGAATGCGAGCGCAATTTGGACGCGATGCGTTTAGTATTAAAAAAGTACAAAAATATTTAACATAGTATTATTCCACCAAACAATGTTCCAAAGTAAAATGTATATAAACTTAAAATAAGTTATATCATATTAAGTTTAGGCAATAAACTAGTTTCTATAACAAATAAATCGAAAGAAAAAATTGACATAAAACACTTAGCAAACACAAGATATTCATATTTTTGCTTTTTCTGTCTATTTTGGACATCTTTTAACAAGTTTTATCTTTTAAAAGGCATTAAAATATGCTGGGTATCTATTCTATGGTTTACATTTTTGACTAAAATTGACTATAATTCTAGATTGTGATATGCGACCATTGCTAGCATTACACAAATTCGGTAAATTGCATTATAATGCGAACACAATATGGGATGGCCTTGCATTAGGCACCATGATGCGAAATTTTAAATGCAATGCAATGATGCGTGCAATTTGCGCAATGATGCACGCATTTTTAAACCAAGTACTGTATCACATAATATCAAAAGTCACAAAATGAACTTGCACACAAAACTCAAATCACGTAACACCTAGTTAGACTAACACTATTGGTTAAACTAACCTGGTTTGATCACGGGTGTCACAATCTACTCAATGATTATGATGATGTTGGTAAGCTCAAGGCTAAAGAGGATATTGGAGTGTTTGTTGTGGTATTGAAAGGAATCTGCAACATTTTGAATTTATAATAAGCGTACTTAAAAAATTACACGTGAGCGTGAATGTGAATTTTGATGAGATATCAGAAATGGCTTTTAAACAATTTAGTTTAGAACCCGGTTTATCTAATTTAAACGAAATGGATAACTCTTCAAATACAACGGTTTCACAATTTTTAGAAGCTTCAAAGAAAGATTTGGGAGATTTATTTCATAATTTTTACGATGAGTATTTTGATACTTCAAAGATAGCGAAATATCCAACAACGAATGTTGAAACGTCCAATGAAGAAATTTCTCCATCCGAAGAGGAAGTATTTCATGAGATTTCTGAATCATTTCAAGGGGAATCTTCTTCATCTTCATTGAATGATGACGTTCAACAGAAAAAGTCATGGTTCCTTCATCAAATACTCAATCGGTTTCAAATGAAATTGTCCTAATGCGGATGAAGCAAGTACAACGTTTCATGATCCTTCCAATGTTCATACGTTTTATCAACCTTACCCTCATGAGACAAAGTGGACTAGTGATCATCTACTTCATAAGATAACTAGTTTCATAGCCCGCCCGGATGGGCGGGTTAGCTTCATGATAAAAAATTATATCTCCCTATCAACCTACACTTTTTCACTGAATAAGAAGAATTTTTTGTGGATAACGTATAGTGTAATATATATTTAAACAATAAAAGCGTTTTTAATTACACACCAAATCTATACTATGAATTCAAATACGAAAATCTTTTCTTCTTTATAGAGCGTTTAGTTTTATAAATGAACGGTTACTATTCCTATCTTCTCCCGTCCATTTTCGAAATTGTACTTACAAAATTGACCATTGTGAATCTATCACCCAACCGGCTAGTACTACCCGCTTTCCAGTTGCCGCTTCAGTATAAAAAACAAAAAAATATTGTGTAGAAACTTAACTCAAGAATATATGTGCTTATGTGTGTTATGATATTCCAGATCTGGCTCGCTGAAGTTCACAATTAAAGGATATGTTAAATTCATAAATATAATGCCCAATCATCTACCTAAGTATTGAGATATTGCATAACATTACTATCTTTCTTGTTTTGAACTCATTTTCATGTAAATTTATTACACTTGATCAACAAAGAGGTAGTGCAAAAAAATGGTAAAATAAGATGATAGAGGATA
This sequence comes from Tanacetum coccineum, assembly GCA_026074375.1. Taxonomy (NCBI): domain Eukaryota; kingdom Viridiplantae; phylum Streptophyta; class Magnoliopsida; order Asterales; family Asteraceae; genus Tanacetum; species Tanacetum coccineum. Next base: position 22,893 of record BQNB010019967.1, on the reverse strand, counting down.
AAACCACAATAAGAAAGTTGATATTTATAGGTGAAATTGACAAATACCTTTTTGTCTATGGTTCAACGCTAAACTTCTTCCATTCACGGTCACTACGGTCTTGTTTCATTACATTCTTCTTAATAAAAAAACCTGTGCAAAAACCATTTATGGTTATTTAGATGAATATTGCCCTCACCTGTATCCACTTATGTTATGTTATGTTTCTTTTACCTTTCCGTAAAAACGCACCCAAACTCTCACATAATTGTTGTAGGCCTATTAAATCTAATTGTTCGCACTATAACTTAAACTCACGATACTTTATTAATTGTTTTTCTAAATTGAATATTTATTTTGCTACATTTGTGAAATACTAATGTTATTCTAGCTGAGCTACTTATTGAGATTCAAGTGAATTTTCAATGCCAAATAAGTAACTTTTTTATGAACGACTATTTTTCACACAATCGGTAAAATGCTATGGTTTCAGTGTGGACCACTAATCTTTTATATATGTAGAAACAATTTAAATACCAACTTTCTCATATAGATACACCTCAAAGAGTACCATCAAGTTTTTGCATTTATTCGTCAACGTCGATAATGTTGAAATTCATTTTGGTCCTACCCAACAGCCGATGAGTATCAACATCGTTTGCATTGACATGTTAATGCCAAAAACTTGACAATACCCTTTGAGGTGTAATCAAAATTTGAAGCTGTTAGTCAATATGCAGTACATTAATCTGAACAAATTTTATGAATTGCACTCATATAAGTGGTTTTTTTCAACACATAAGTTGCTAGGTATACCATATATGTTTAAGCAATTAAGTTGGATTTATGCTACACATAAGTGTAGGTTCTAGATAATCACGTAGTCTTGCTTATATTAATTACTTAGGAGGTGTCTTCGTACGGGAGGTGACATTTTCGTTTATATCATTTTTACTTTGCAATATAAAATTTCATATTTTCATACAATGTCTGAAATAGAAGTGTGTAAATACAGGTTGGTCCACCTTTTAAAAAATCGTTGCTATATGGTTCAAGATTAATACTTGCAGAAAATAAGCTTTATAAACATGGCATTGAAATTTGATATCACGTAGTCTTTGATATATGGGGGTTTAGCATATCATGTAGTCCTTGCATTATTAATTGGTTTTATTATTTATAACTTATTTTCCTATAAGAGCTTTTATGTATATTGTAATAGTAAAATGATGGAGAACATGAAGGGGGAAAACCATTAGTGAAAAAAAATTGTGATTAGATTTGAAAAGAAAGCCTTGCCATTTTCATCTCTATCTTGATAGTATGATCTTGTCACTTGTTTATATTTTCTTTTGTTAATTCTAAAATAGAATTGTGATACCATACATCCATAAATTCGTTATTCAAATTTATTTCATAGAAACTTGGAATGAGAAACGATAACCATATTACTATTTTTTATTTGCATATGTTTGACATGTTTGCCATGAGGCTTATCTACTGCATGTAACATTTCAAATTAATCTTCTGCCCCTCTTTTGCATTTTCTTATGTCATATTCGAAGATATTTCAAAGATGTGTTTAGGTGTACTTACATTGATCCATGGTGATAAACTGATAATGAAGTTACCAAATGGTTCTAATAGTAAAAATTACAAGATCCTCGAATAACGTAAATTGCAACTCAGGAGAAAAACCAAATTTACAAATTGAAACACATTAAATTAAGCAATAATAAATATTCATGACTAACTGTTGGCGCTTTCTGTTCCCGGTAATGACTATGTGATCTGCCTTTCTAATAATTCTTATATAATATATCTGAAAGCGATCAACAGATGGTAATACACTTTGCACCATATAAATCACATATGACACAAGAAGCGAGTCATATACAACTCACTGGGTACAAATAGTTGGGGTTTTTCAATGGCACATCCAAAATAGCACGTTACAAGCCCATGAACGTGCTATTTTGGATGTGCCATCGGAAAACCCCAATGAGTTTTACCCAGTGAGTCGTATATGACTCGAATACCCTCATATCTTCTTGTGTCAAATGTGATTTATAAGGTGCAAAGTGTATTACCATATGTTGATCCGCTTCGGATATATTATATAAATTATTTGAACAGGCAGTGACATAGTCACTACCGTGAACAGAAAGAGCCAACGTGTAACACCCTCAAAGTTGGGTATGTGACGATAGCTTGTAAACCGGAATTTGCTTCTTGGTACTTGGCAACTCTGCAGTACGTAACAACTGATCATTAAATACTTGCCGATATGAAAATAATAAGGAAACACTATTATGAGGGCCAATGTGCAAGCAATTCTCACCCATATGCATCGATGATCAACGGAATAAAATCAGTACACTTATTTGACCAGAAGAATGTTGGAGGCAACTCTTTTGTATGCCAAACCTGGAATATAACATTAAATTATGAGTTTGGTTCCGGTCATAAAACTAATAATCTAATTACCAGGTTTAAAAAAGCATCAACATAAGTTTAAGTTCTATTGAATCATAGCACATTCCTGTTATCAAGTAATGAACAGCTATAAATAATTGATATAATTAAGCTGTTGGGGGTTAATTATATGTTCATCCCTATAATGATCGTTGGATGCTGAAAAAGAGGGAGTTGTTTAGCTACATAAAGGGGGAGTCGGAGGTATGGGATTGCTTTTATATTATGTTCATCTAAAGGAGAACTTGTAACTTTGATCACACATTAATGAAACATTTGTATACCTTTAGGAAAATTACCAATGTAGTTCTACACTGTCCATTTTAGACTCGTTATTAAGTTGTTACAATCTGAGACATCAGACATTGGTTTCATGTTTTCTAATGACTGAAATTCGACTACAATCCCGTGCATCTTTTCTTATGGCTGAATGGGACACAAAATAAAGGTACAAAAAAAAGTGAAGAAAACTTACAACTAAATTATGGACCTTCAACTTGAAACACTTATGAACGAAGTTAATCAGTAAAAACAGAACCATATATTAATTCGTAAGAAGATGAAGAAATTTGAAATTATTTGTTGGTTGTGTAGTTCCCATAATAGGGTGAAGATAATTAATGGTAACCAGATTTCAAATAGAATCGTGTAATCACTTTCCAAAAGAAACTATTCGACCCTAATGCCTAGGTATCACGAATATCTCTTTGGATAAGACCAAATGTTATGTTCTTGAGTTAGCCACAATTCTAGAACCCTTTCGCCTTTAAGTGTTTATGTTTCTATGTGTTTTTTATGCAAGTGTCTATCTCTATTTATAGGGATGCAAACTTTTAATCAAAAGTCAAAAGGAGTTAAGGATTAATTGGCCAATTAATCTTATAACCTTCTTCATAAATTCATTAGTGGTTACATGACCATAATCATGGTCATTAAATCAAACTTGAAACCGCCCATTTAATAGGTCAAAGTGATTACAAACATTTAATATGGAAACCGCCCATTTAATAGTCATTAAGCTAACCACTAAAAGAGTCAGGGAGAATCAGTGACTTGATGGTGTAACACTATAACACATCGTAACTTAGGGTCATTGTACGAACTTATGTAAGGCACAGTTATGTTTAGGCTTTTACGCGTTTGCTCTTAAACTTCAAAAGTTAAGTTAAAGCGACGTAAACTAAAACTGATCATTACAATGTAAACGGGCTAATTAAACGATATTAAATTTTGTCATCAATCATGTGTTATATGCAATTATTAAGAGGATAATTATCACATTGTCACATTTTATTTTTGTTGGTTACGGTAAAATGTTTGCGGTTTCGCGATAAGTGCGTTTACGCCTTCCCGTGGAAAGCACATTAAATTTATCTAGCTCTTCGATTACCACACAATTTGAACTCTAACTTAAATTAATAAGTCTTAATTAAACTCAATATATTTATCACATTAGACTTTTTCATATTATAGGAATTGAAATTATACATTCTACATATGCTAAGTTTTACTTTTGAATTAAATCATATGTGACTTTAGGCCTTTATATATACATATTCACTAGGTAAATGAACATTATGCATACAGATCCTAACCTAGACCTTAAAAACGTGTAAAGTAGCCATATAGAAGGCCTTTGTCTCCCATGACATCAATAAGAACCTTCATTGCATGAACGTTCACACTTGATTTGCTTAGTGACTTAGCAAAAACCAACCATGTTTCTCAAAACCATGTGCTATACCATTAGAAACCTTGCAAAGGTCACGTGACCAAGGAATATTGTAAGGATCTTAGCTAGTATAAAGAGAGCAAGGGATTAAGAGGAAAACCACATCTACACTTCTACCTTTACTAAAAATCAAACAAAACCTCTTTTCCTCATTAGAGCTCACGGTGAAAAACACTCAAGAAGCAAACCATTGATTGATTTTTCTTGATCATATAAGTTGTTATTATATCATTCCATAAAGGTGTTCTAAGACAGATTTGAAGAACTTGGTAAGTTTGAAAAGATTTGGCAAGAAAAGTGTTTTTTGAGTTAAGCTTGGAATTTTGGATTCTTGATTTTTGGGAAAACTTGTTTAAGTGTTGTTATAATTCTTCAAACTAGGTTTACATTATCATCCTTATACTCTTATTACAATTAATTATGGCATGCCATGATCATATCTATACTTGTTATGCGTGTTTTATTGAAAAAATATTTGTATAAACTATTCAAAACTCATAAAACCCTAATTTTCCATTTATTGAGATAAACTATTATGATAAAACACAGTGGTTTAAATAATTATATATTTGAAAAAGTAGAGTCTTATTAGATAAATCATAGACTCGAATCAAGTTATTTTGTTGAGAAACGAATCTGAATACGTACGTTCAAGTTATAACTACTTATTTACAAAAATAGTTTCTTTTTAATCTACTATTTAATAATTATATATTCAATACATTTTTCCTTATGATTTAAAAGATTCAATTTTTAACTACAAGTGCTATATGTAGGGATTTTATAAAGGTTATTGAGGCCTCTTCGGAGTAAGTATTGACGAGTTTATGGTATTTACGATTTAAAGTGTCCTAGACTCCTCAAACTTACTGTCATGACCTTTATCCTTATGATAGCCCAAACGATTTAGTCACAATGTTTAATTATAAAAGATCAAATCCTTTATTATATCCTAAAATCATCAATTGAATTTTAGCAAAATTCATTACAAGTATATATGTGGATTTGTCATTGAGTACTATTCGTTGTATGCTTAGCAAGTTTCTTAATGACCTATACTTATTAGGTTGCATTCGGGTCTTATCGTGACGCTTTATCCGTAGTGACTATACTCTGTTCAAAAATTCATTTGAGGTGAGTCATAGCCCCATGTTTTTACTTAATCAATACTTTATAAGTTTTGGGGTGAGAAACATATGCACGTTTTACAAATTGGACGGCAAAGTGTACATTTTATCATGATTACGTTTTGCTAAGTAGCGATTAACCCACTGGTTGCCATGAATCATGAACTGTTAAATTAATTTTTGTAGTCTGATGGATTCCATTATGTGAGCTGCGATGATTATAAATAGATTATATGGGATGATACTTCCCCGTTCGGAGTGACTAGCTATCATTAGCAAAACGAACGTATTTCATTGTTCGGATACTGGATGTTTAAGGGTTGAAACATCATCACAGGCAATGTAGGCAATATATATCTATATATTGCTAATCAATGTAATGTGCGTTTTCCGGTGTCATGAGCTTAGGAAACGTAAATTCATTTGTGATGTCACTGCATCTGTTGAATTATCACAGGGAAAGTTTGCGGTCCTGTTGATATTATTAACCTTATGAAAAATTCACAACTTTCTGTTGACGTTTTAAATTGCATTGTTTTTCAGGAGGTCATTAAGCCCGACGGGTGCGAAGGATACATTGGGGGTTATATTTTGAAGTCATGCATTAAAGATTTAGTCGCATTACATTTTGTTTATCCGTTATGGGCTGTAAATCTTTGTAACAATATCAAGTAAAGCTTCGGGCTTTTGTAACAAATACTTAAATAAATCCAATGTATCAGTTTAAACAACTTTTTGTGTTGTTCTTATATTATCTTGTGTTATTGATCTGATAAGTAACACGCCCCGGATCCTTATTCCGCTGCGACCCATTTTGGGGGTGTTACAGATTGGTATCAAGAGCCAAGGTTATAGAGAACCAGGTCAAATGTTTTTGCTGGCACTATACCGGTTTTCAAACATTAACATTCATAAAAGGGGTTGTTCTCGGGGCATACATAAAATTATTTGTTTGCTTTAGTTAGAAATACTTAAGTGCTTACATGATTAATATCCGTGTTTTACATTATAGTATGGTTAATTACTACTTATGTCTTTATATTAGCATACTTATATACAGTTACTTAAAATTTCAGATATTACATGTCCTGATTTCCGAACATTTTATATTACATAACCTTACGGAGTTGGGAATATTCAGACATGGGGTCACCAGGTAGTTGACGTATTTACCACCATCACCGGATTAGTGCCTGGGCCGGAGGCACCCCTTCACCTATTTACATACCATAAGTACGGAGCCAGTAGTACCCGGAGTTTATGCCACCTGTGGATCATGTCTTTCCAGCTGAAGGAGCAACCTTACCTGTGTTGTTTCACCTTCGGATGGACTCACCGGGATATATTTCCGAGTCTGATCCAGAGAGGAGGATGAGGAGGATCTAAGGTGTCCACTGCTACTATCTGCTGACATAGGAGATGATGATTAAGGAGGTTGAGGAGGGGCGCCCCTAGCTTTTGTCGGGGGGGGGGGGGGGGACCTTTTTTTTTCATACAGTTGTCGCTTTACCAGCTATTGATCGTACCGGACTTATATTCTTTATACTCATACTCACCATTTCCCATAAACACCACTCCACCACCTCCCAAATACTGATCTCACCTATTAGCCTACTCGTATGAGATGTCTCGAGTAGTTGATTACCTCCTCGGAAGAGGCCTCGTCTTGCTTCTCATACCCCTATTTACGAGGTCGGGTGAGACTTCAGCGGCAGGTGTGATAGGCATGATGTACCCTGCACATACCAAGGATGTACCCTTTGTTGTATGCAAGATGACCTTATAAATTTGGCTCGATAAGGTAATGACGCTCCTTAGACTTCCTGGATATGTCCGATATCTAGGGATGTTAGACTATGGCATCACGGGATAATGAGTGGGATGGTTGGTGGAAGCCATCGAAGGAGATGCGACTACCAACCACCATAGAGGGAGTCACTCCGGAATTTTACCGATCTGTTACCACTTGTTGATCAGGAGGACTACATCAGTGCATGGTTTGATGGAGGATGCTCAGACGATCGACTGAGTGAGAGGCCGAGATAACCTATTGTATAAGGGATAGGCCTATTAACCCATCCTCTAGCACGTCATGGCTGAGAGGGATAGGCCTAAATTTGTTTATGTTTTTTGGAGCTTTGGATGGCCCTGGTTGAGGCCTGGGGATTTGTTCATGGACGGTTATCGACGATACTTGTTCTCATGTTTTGGCATTACGTACTTCGGTACCAGGATTGTTGCAAGTGTGTGTGAGTTTCAGTGGAAGTCACAATTGCTCGGCATTTTTTTTTTAGTGCGAACAGAGTCTTCACTTTTACCTTGAGTGACTCTCTCTTCAGGTGTGTCTTATTTATTTAGATGGCAGTGGCCAGCGTGCATTGATTTCTGGATTACAGGCAGCAGACCACCAGAGACAAGTTCAGTTGACAATGGCACTACAGCTGCTAAAGGGGCTACAGACACAGATGGCTGAGTTTCAGAGGCAGCAGGGACCCGCTCAAAAGGTAGGGCACAACCCGATGCACCAGAGGAGGCTGGTAGTTGTTCGTAGATTTTGGTTATGTGTGTAGCTATGCTATGCAGCTCCGTTTTTAAGTATTATGGGTTATTCCCTGCTAGCAGGCGGTTTTATAGATCTTTTGTGTTTGGATTAGCTATCTTGTATGCATTACTAAATGTTTTACGGGAGTATATCTCGGCTGTATGGCATTAGGTTATTTTGTCTTGTAACTAGTGTTATGATCTTTGCTATATAATCCATTCCCTGTATTATTTTCCAAGTTATTATATGATAAGATTGGATTATGTTTTATATGATAATCGAGTTTATTGTGAATGAAATGTAGATTGTAAATTTCAATTACTTTTGTGTATTTCACCTTTGTTGTGATCTCGTTTTATTCATTATGTATACATCGGGTTATGGTTAAGATTTTTGAAATCTAACGGGTGTTATGTTTTCTTGTGATTTAAGAAAATGGCACCAAGAGGAAGGCCCACAAGTAACCTCGAGGTCGTAAGGCCAGTCACCCTCAAACTCCCCCACCATGTCACCACAACTCCCCCACACGTCACAGACCCTACTACCACACTTTGGTTCACCAGTGCCCATATGCAGGCCATGATTAAACGAAGTTGTTTACGGTACACTGGTAGCACGTGTTCAAACCAGGAATGGTGATGATAGCCATTCTTCGGGTTGTAGGTATCAGAAGGCCTGTGCAAGTTGCTTGTGGAATGCACCTACCCGGGACTTCCTAAACTGCAAAAAACCCTTATTGGAACTTCAAGGGCACTGAGGGAGTTGTTGGATTACCCGATGGTTTGAGAAGATGGGAGTCTGTGTGTTCAGTTTAGCAATTGCACAATAGCTAGGGTCAAGTCAAATTTGCGCACTTGCATCTGCAAGGACGATGCTCTTACATGGTGGAATGCCCATGTTCAAGAACCTTTTCTACCATTACCACTACTCCTGAGGCAGCTATGCATTGCCATGGGCAAACACTGAAGAAAAAGATGATGATAAAATACTGCCTGAGGGGCGAGATCAAGAAAATTGAGGCTAGAGATGTGGGAATCTTAAGGTTAAGGGACCCCCCCATGATCCCCCTTTCACCCACCGATGTGGTGCGGCCTATAATCGACAATTTTCAACAACTAGCTTGATGTGAGCCAGAATGTTTCCGGAAGAGTCAGACACAAATTGAAAGATATAGCGGTGGCTCCAGGCCGATATGATACTTGGTGCGTAAAGGCATCAAAATCAAAAAACTACTGCAAGAGGTTATTGAGTTTATACGAGTTAATGGTAGGACAAAACCAAAGGGCCTTATGTTGAACGTCGGGCTGAGATATCAAAAGAATAAGCTGAGGACTCTGCCCGGAACAACCAGATTTCAGCAAGCAACAAGAGGAAAAGACAACGAAGGGCCTATGCCGCTGGGAATGTTGACAGGGGACTATACGAAGGACCTAGACCTTGGTGTTCTAATGTAATATCACCACTATGGTCTTGTGCTTCAAAATGCAACATGTGCATCCGATTTGGTCACTTATTCTCGTGATGCAAGACTCCAAAAATGCCACCTGGGGCTAATCAGGGGGCAATGGTTGTTTTGGAATGTGGTGTCAGGGACATATCAAGTGGGAATTGTCGAAATTGAAAGAACAACACAATCGGGGTTAATCGGGATGGAAATGCCAAGGACTCGCCAAAGGTGTAAGCGGTGGGAAATACAGGGGCAAACTCCGGACACAAAGGCGTTACGGGTCTACGTTTCTCCTAAACAATCGCTTATGCATCTATTTTATTTGATACTGGTGCCGATAGGAGTTTTGTAATCTACTACAGTTTGCTCTCGAATTGTTATCACTCCAAACTGCATTAGGATATGATTACGATGTCGAACTAGCCGACGGGCGAATTGTTGGGTTAAACACTATTATTAGGGGTTGTACGTTAAACTTCTTAAATCATCCTTTCAACATAGACCTAATGCCCGTAGAACTAGGTAGTTTTGACGTAATCATTGGTATGGATTGGTTGGCAAAATACCATGCCGTTATCGTCTGTGCGGAAAAGATCGTTCGTATTCCTTTTGGAGACGGAATTTTAATCGTTCGAGGTGACGGGGATGCTAGCAACAAACACGGGACTCGATTGAGCATCATTCGTGTACTAAAAGCTCAAGAGTATTTTGCAAAGGATGTCATCGTATTTATTCTTTGCCAAATTATCACCGCTCCAGGACGAAGAATAAAGTCAAAGGGGAGCGACTTGAGACGTTTGACTAGTTGTTTCAGGATTTCTGAAGTTTTTCTCGAGACTTGCGGGTATACCACCCACTCGACAAGCGGGAATTTAGAATCGATTTGGTTACCTGGTGCTGCACCTGTAGACGGGGCATCCATATAGTAATTCCAGCACCAGGGCGGAAATGAAGGAACATAGCGGAGCAACTACAACGGATAGTACGGGACAAGGGCTTCATAAGACCAAGTTCCTCTCTTGGGAGCTCCAGTCCTTTTATAATTTTATTTTCTTTAAAAAATTTTAAAAAAAAAATTTTCCGTCAAGAAGAGAAAGATGGTTTTTCCGGGATGTGTATTCGACTACAGAGAATTGAAACAAAATTGACGGTAAGGAACCGTTACCCACTCCCAGGATTGAAGACCTATTCGAACCAGTGCAAGGGTCGTATTTATTCAAAGATCGATCTGCAAGGTCGGGTATCACCAGTTGAGAGTTCGAGAAGAAGACATCTCTCAGACTGCATTCAGGACTCGATACGGGTCACTATGTATTCCAAGTGATGCCTTTTGGTTTATCTAATGCACCAGCCGTTGTTCCATGGAATCTTATGAACCGGGTGTGAAAACGTACTGGACAAGTTTGTAATTGTCTTCATCGATGACAATCTTGTTTACTCCCAAAAGTAAGAAGGAACATGAAGGACATCTTGGCAATCTTAAAAAAAATTGCTTAAGAAGGAAGAATTGTATGCCAAGTTCTCTAAGTGTGAATTCTGGATCCCAAGAGTACAATTCCTCGGACATGTGATTGACTGTCAAGGTATTCACGTTGACCCTGCCAAGATTGAATCTATCAAGGATTGGGCGTCTCCTAAAACACCAACAGAGATTCGCCAATTTTTGGGCCTTGCCGGCTATTATAGAAGATTTATCGAAGGGTTTTCAAAGAAGCCAAAAAACAATGACCAAAACTAACCAGAAAGGTGTCAAGGTTTGATGGGTGTGATAACAAGAAGCTGCTTTTCAACTATTGAAACAGTAGCTGTGACATGTGCACCAATCCTAGCCTTAACCTGAGGGTAAGCGGTGAAGATTTTTATCGCTTTCTGTGACGCTGCAAAGAAGGGTTCAGGCTGGGTGAGCCGCGGTTGAATGGGGGCGCGTAGTGCCAAGAGCGAGCCGGGGATGGACTGCAGCCCGGGGGGGGGGGTGGGCGCGGGGGGATTGGTGAGAGGGGCTTGGGATGTTCCGTGTTAAAGGCGAAGTTGTTTTTTTTTTCAGTCGATTGTTAGTGGGTTTAGCTTGTCCTTTCTCTTTGTTTTCCTCCTTTCTTCTTTTCGTCTTCCTCTTTGTTTTAGGCTTTTTTACTTTTTTTTTACTTTATTAACTTACATTTTTTTTTCTTTCTCTTCCCTTCTCAGCTTGTAATTTTCTTTTGACAGTACGTCTTTTATTGTTCGTATTAATCTTTTCCGTCCCTTCTCTCACTTTTTGGGCGCCTTGTGTTGATGCAAAGAGACAAGGTGATTTCTTATTGCTATCACGTCAGTTAAAATTCATCCGAGAAGAACTATACAACACATGATTTAGAACTTGGGGCAGTAGTGTTCGCTCTAAAGATATGGAGGCACTATCTGTACGGGACCAAGTGCACAGTGTTCACTGATCATAAGAGTTTACAACACATTCTTGATCAGAAGGATTTAAATATGAGGCAACGTCGCTGGTTAGAGTTGCTGAGTGATTACGATTGTGAAATTCGTTATCACCCAGGGAAGGGCGAATGGTTGTTGCTTGATGCTTCTGAGCAGGAAGGAACTGAGAACCCACTAGGGTTCGGGCGCTTAGTGATGATATTGGCTTGGATCTTCCTAAACAATAATCCTGAAAGCCCAGACGGAGCAAGAAGCTGTGAGAACATCAAGAAGGAGGCAAGTTGGAGGTATGTTAGTTGAGAATTCAAAATGATCCGGAGAAATTCAGAAACAGAAAAGTTGGACCGCGTACGGATGGAACTCTATGCCTCAATGGCAGGAGTTGGTTACCTTGTTATGGCGATTTACGGACTGTAATCATGCACGAGTCCCATAAATCAAAATACTCAATACATCCAGGTTCTGACAAGATGTACCAAGACATGAAGAAGCTATACTGGTGGCCCAATATGAAGGCATAACATCGCCACCTAATGTTAGCAAGTGTTGGACATGTGCTCTGAAGGTACAAAGCCAAAAAGAGGCCAATCGGGTTTGTTAGTGCAACCCGATATACCTGAATGGAAAGTTGGGACAACTTCACGATGGATTTTTGTCACAAAGCTTCCTATGTATAGCAGGGTTATGACACTATTTTGGGTAATCGTTGAAAATCCGACTGACGTAAGTCTGCCTTTTTTATGCCAATGAGGGAAACGGATCCTTGGATAATACTGGCGAGGATGTACCTAAAGGAGGTAGTCACGAAGCATGGGCTACCTTGTATCAATTATCTATGATCGTTGACCTCGATTCACATCAAATTTCTGGAAGTCACCCTTCAGAAGGCTTTGGGTACGAGTTTAGATATGAGTACTGCATTCATCCAGAAAACTGCACGGACCAAATTTGAGAGGACTTATCCAAACTCTCCGAGGATATGCTACGTGCTTGCGTAATCGACTTTGGAAATGGTTGGGTTAAACATTTGCCATTGGTCGAGTTCTCATACAAATAACAGTTATCACGCTAGCATTAAGGCTGCACCCTTTGAAGCACTTTATGGTCGAAAATGTCGTTCACCTGTTTGCTGGGCTGAGGTTGGGCAAGTTCAACTCACTGGTCCAGAATTAGTGCAAGAAACAACGGAGAGAATCATTCAAGTCAAGCAAAGGATGCAAGCCGCTCGCGATCGACAAAAGAGCTACGCCAACTTAAAGCGTAAGCCAATGGAGTTTCAAGTTGGGGACAAAGTTATGCTTAAGGTTTCGCCTTGGAAAGGGGTCGTACGTTTTGGCAAACGGGGGAAGTTAAACCCCAGATATGTCGGACCTTTCAAGGTGTTGAAAAAGGTTGGAGCCGTTGCTTACAAGCTTGAGCTTCCTCAAGAGCTGAGCAGGGTCCACAATACGTTTCATGTATCCAACTTAAAGAAATGTTATTCTGACGATCCATTAGTCGTTCCGTTGGGAGGACTCCAAGTGGATGAAAATCTTCATTTCGTTGAGGAGCCGGTTGAAATCATGGATCGTGAAGTCAAACAATTGAGACGAAGCCGAGTCCCAATTGTCAAGGTTCGATGGAACTCTAGGCGGGGCCCTGAGTTTACGTGGGAACGTGAAGATCAGTTCAGGAAGAAATATCCACACCTCTTCACCAAGACCGCACCATCGACAAGTGCCATGTCATAAGCCTTGCGGACAAGGCTCATTTAACGGGGGAAGACTATAACACCTCGTAACTTAGGTCATTGTACGACATTATGTAATGCACAACTTATTTTTAGGGTTTTACGCGTTTGCTCATAAACTGTAAAAGTTAAGTTAAATCGCGTAAACTAAAAATGATCATACAATGTAATCGGGCATTAAACGATTAAATGTTGTCATCAATCAAGTGTTATATGATTATTAAGAGGATAATTATCAACATTGCACATTTTATTTTTGTTGGTTACGTAAAATGTTTACGTTTCGCGATAAAGTGCGTTTAAGCCTTCCCGGAAGCACGTTAATTTATCTACGCTTCATCGAATACCCACAATTTGAACTCAATACTTAAAGTATAATTAAAACTCAATATATTTATCACATTAGACATTTTCATATTAAAGGAATTGAAATTATACATTTACATATGCAAGTTATACTTTTAATTAAACATATGTTACTTTAGGCTTTATATATACATATATACACTAGATAAATGAACAAATGCATACATATCCTACCCTAAACCTTAAAAACGTGTACATAAGCCATCTAGAAGGCCTTTGGTCACCATGACATCAATAGGAACCTTCATTGCATGAACCTTTCACCACTTGATGCTATGACTAGCCAAAACCAACCCATTGTTTCTCAAAACCATGTGCTATACCATTAGACACCTTGCAAAGGCTCAAGTGACCAAGGAATATGCTAAGGATCTTAGCTAGTATAAATAGGAGTGCAAGGGTTAAGAGAAAACCACATCTACACTTCTCTCTTTACTTGAAAAATCAAACAAAACCCTCTTTATACCCCATAAGGGCTCACGGCTCAAAACCCCTTCAAGAAGCAAACCATTGCTTGATTTTTCTTGATCATATAAGTGTTCTTATATCATTCCTAAGGTGTTCTAAGAAGATTTGAAGATTTGGTTAAGTTTGGAAAAGATTTTGCAAGAAAAGTGTTTTTGAAGTTAAGCTTGGAACTTTTGGATCTTGATTTTGGGAAAAACTTGTTAAGTGTTGTTATAATCTTCAAACAAGGTTCCATTATCATCCTTATACTCTTATTACATTTATATATGCATGCCATGATCATATCTATACTTGTTATGCTTGTTTTATTGAAAATATTATGTAAACATATTCAAAACTCATAAAACCCTAATTGTTCCCATATTGAGTATAAAATATTATTGATAAAACAAGTGGTTAAAATAACTTATATATTTGAAAAGTAGAGTCTTATTAGATCATCATAGACTCCGGAATCAAGTTATTTTGTTGAGAAACGAATCTGATACGTACAGTTCAAGTTATAACTACTTATTTCTCAAAACTAGTTTCTTTTAATCTACTTTTATAATTATATATTCAAAACATTTTTCTTTATGATTTAAAATATCAATTTTTAACTACAAGTGCTATATTAGTAGGGAATTTTATAAAGGATATTGAGGCCTCTTCGGATGGCGTATCGATGAGTTGTTGGATTTACGATTTAAAGTGTCCTAAACTCCTCGTACGTCATGTCATGACCTTTATCCTTAATGATAGCCCAAACGATAGTACAATGTTAATTATAAAAGATCAAAACCTTTATTATATCATAAATACATCAATGATTTTATCAAAATTCACTACAAGTATATATGTGGCATTGTATTGTGTACTATTCGTCTGTATGTTTAGCAGTCTTCTTAATCGACCTATACTTTATTAGGTTGCATTCAGTCTTTATCGTGACGCTTTATCAGTAGTGATATACTCTGTTCAAATTCATTTGAGGTGAGTTCATAGCCCCACGTTTTACTTTAATCATACTTTATAAGTTTTGGGGTGAGAAACATATGCACGTTTTACAAATTGGACGCAAGTGTACATTTTATCATGATTACGTTTTGCCTAAGTAGCGATAACCCACTGTGCCCATGAATCATGAACTGTTAAATCACATATATGTAGTCGTGGATTACATTATGTGAGCGCGAATGATTATAAATAGATCTATTTGGGATGACTTCCCCGTTCGGGTGACTAGCTATCATTAGAAACGAACGTATTTCATGTCGGATACTGGATGTTAAGGGTTGAACATCATCACGGGCAATGTAGGCAATATATATCTATATATTGTATTCAATTATGTTGATATATTACTAGGGAGATTTCATTATGAGGCTTCTTTCGGATGGCCGTATTGTCGAGTTGTGGTTTTACGATTTACAGTGTCCTCCATAACTCCTAATGCGTCATGTCATGACCTCTTAAATTTATGATTTAGCCCGAACAAATTAGTCGATGATACTATATAGGATTATATACAAGTTGTTGTTAAGACACATACTTGATTACTGATTCGACCTATTTTACCTAGGTTGCATTCCAGCGTTCGTGAGCTGTTTTTACTTGGATATTTTGTATATCAGTTACTCACTCACAGGTGAGTTCATAGCCCACGTTTTACAAAAAAAAATAATTAAATTACAAGGTTATTTGGGTGTGAGAAACATATGCACATTGTTTTACAAATGGATGCAAGTGTACTTTTTATCATGAATTACGTGTTGCCTACGTAGTGATTAACCCACTATGCCCATGAATCATGAACTATCAATTACTGGAATGTGGCGCGAATGATTTATAGTATAGATCTATTTGGGACTTGAACATCCCCCGTTCGGGTGACTAGCTATCACTGGGAACGAACGTATATCATGTCGGATACTTGATGTTACGGGATTGAACTTCAGTAACGGGCAATGTAGGAATATTTTTATATTGTATTCAATTTATGTACGTAGCTCGGTGTGTCATGAGAGCTTAGGCAAATCGTACATTACATTTTGTGCATGTCTGCATCTGTTGCATTATAATCGTGGGAAAAGGTCTTGCCGGTCCGCATATACATTTCAATTAACCTATGAGAATTCAACACTTTATGTTGACGTTTTTAAATGCATTGTTTTTCAGGTCTTTAAGCACGAGGTGCGGAAGGATACATTGGTGTATTATATTATGAAGTCATGCATTAAAGATTTTGTCCATTAAATTATGTGTATTGTTATCGGGTGGAAAATCTTTGTAATAATAACAAGTAAACAAGTAAAGCTTCGGGCTTTTGTAACACATACTTTATTAAATCCAATGTATCAGTTTTAAATGACTTTTTGGTCGTTCTTATATTATCTTGTGTTGTTGATCTGAGAAGTAACACGCCCCGGACCCTTATTCCGCTGCGACCCAAATTTGGGGGTGTTACAAGATTCCTATGTGGAAGTGGGAAAGAATAACAATGAATTTCATCACAAAACTACCCAAAACATTAAACGGACATGACACAATCTGGGTAATTGTCGATCGCCTTACCAAATCCGCACATTTAATACCTACTAAGAGTCAGATAGTATGGAAACCTTACAAGGTTATCTTAAAGCAAATAGTCTACCGGCATGGAGTGACTATATCTATCATCTCGGATTCGTGACAGTTCATTTTCCGGTCAGAATTTGGCAATCATTACAGAAGGCTTTGGGTACTCAATTAGACATGAGTACAACATATCATCCCGAAACTAATTGGCAAAGTGAAAGGACCATCCAAACACTTAAAGACATGCTTCGAGCCTGTGTTATATATTTTAGAAAAGGATGGGAAAAGCACTTACCATTAGTAGAATTTTCCTACAATAATAGTTACCATGCCAGTATTTTGGCAGCTACCATTCTAAGGCACTTTATGGTCGAAAAGTGAGATCATGTTTGTTGGGCCTAAGTTGGAGATGTTCAAATTCGTGTCTGAAATAATCCATGAAACCACTAAAAAGATAATGCAAATTCAACAACGCTTGCAAGCTGCAAGATAACGGCAGAGAAGTTATGCCAATGTAAGATGAAAGCCTTTAGAATTTCATGTTGGAGATCGTGTTATATTAAAAGTATCACCTCGTAAAGGTGTCATCTGATTCGGAAAATGAGAAAAGCTTAATCCCTGGTACATTGGACCTTTCAAAATCCTTGAACGGATTGGCCCAGTGGGATATAAAATTTGAGATTCCTGAAGAGTCTCAGTAATGTCCACAATACTTTCATGTTTCTAATCTAAATAAAATGCTTATCGACAGTATCCTTGTCATTTCCTATGAAAGAGTTCGACTCGATTGTCAAACTAAATTTGTGGAAGAACTAGTGGAGATCATGGATCGAGAGGTCAAGCAACTGAAACAAAGTCGTATTCCTATCGTCAAAGTAAGATGGAACTCTAAAAGAGGACCAGAATTTACGTGGGAACGCGAAGATCAAATTCATGCCAAGTATCCACATTTGTTTTCTAACTTTATCCGAGCATCCCACTAATTCTAGGGACCGAGATTCTTTTCCAAGGAGGGAGACATATATCTAACCCGTAATTTTCATCAATGTAATTATCCATCTATTAAATTTGATGCACTGTAATATCCATCTATTATATATATACCACCTTTTTACGGGGAAATTTTACGTGTTATCTCATTATGCAACGTAACTTGCATCTCTAAAGTAAACAAGCTCACGCAACCTCTACCAATGCCATCTATATCTATGTTTATATCATGTAAACATACTAATATGTCAAGTCTATATCTTAATATCATTTTACCAAGTACATTATCCATTTAACGTACCATTTACATCGTTATTTCAAAACAAGCTTTAAACTTAAAGTTTTTATCAAAACCATAAATTATATGTAATGTACTACATTTAAAATTAAATGTGCAAGACTTCAAGCTTTGTGTACAAGTATAACCAATGCACAACATTTGAATATCTTTTCCCTCCTAAATCAAGTTACAACTTTCTAAAGTGCAATGTACATGTCAATAATGCAAGAAAACCAAACTAGGTCATTTTACCTCCTAAATCACTTTAGTTTCTTACTACCACTTTAGCACAAGGTACAAACACTGTAATGTATAGGCTACCTAAACCCTAAATATAAAACCCTAAGTCATCCTAAAACCCTAATCTAAAACCCTAAACCCTAAACGAAACCCTAAAACCCTAATTTCACTTTAAACCTAAAACTAAACCCTAAACCTTAATCCTAAATCTTAAACCTTAATCCTAAACTCTAATCTTAATCCTAAACCCTAATTACCTTAATCCTAAAACCCTAATACACGTTTTAAAGACCAAAAACCCTAACCCGAAACCCTAAACCTCCCTGTTACCTTTTTCTTTCATTTTTTTGACCCATTTACACCTAAGCTAGCAACCTAGCACCTCAAGCACCTCTATGACCTCACCAACATGTCACCAAGCACCTCCATCACCACCCTTGGCCACCAAGATTATCTTGTCACCTCCTTATCACCCCTTTGTAACCGAACCCCCTCAACATCCTTCCACCTTGCATTACTATCACCATAGCCTCCCATACTCATCACTAGGCTTCCTTAGTCACCTATCTACAGCCCTTGACCCTTAGCCACCAAGAAAACTTGGGCACCAAGGGTTTATGAGCCCTATATAAGCCAAAACACACACACCACTTCAAACACACCTTAAAAACTCATCACCACTCAAATGGAGTTCTAAATCAGGCCAAGGAAGAAGTAAAAGGTCCCTAAGATCAGAATACATGCCAAGAATCATAAGAAGGAATGTCTTGAATCCATATCTAGGCGTACGAACACGAAAAACCCATTTCGACCCATTTGTAGCTTAAGTAAGCTTAAATCTTGTTCAATAAGCTCATAATCTAATTTATAATGTTTCATAAGACTCTTAAGATCATATATAATCTGTTGTTTGAAGCCTTGAATCTTCAAACCCATGTGTTTTTGGTTAAAACCTTAAAAACAACCCGTTTTAATTTTCCAGCTAACGAATCCTTTTTCTAAAATTTTTGTTACGTTAGAACATTTATTTTAGCTTATTTAATAAGCTATAACCTATAAATTCATTTGAAACCCGAAAATAAGCTTTGCATGACTTTTTTGACTTGATTTGCAAATGTTTTCTTGCTCTTAGGGGTATTTATCGTAACTTTCTAAAATTTATAAATAGAGGGCTGAATAATGTCATTATCCAAAGTTTATTACTATAAGGACATATTTTTTCTTGCCAAGTTTTAATGGTTAAAGGTTTAATTTATATATACTTTATATATAAAGACTAAAACTTGTAAGAGTTTATAACACTCGAGGGTATATATTGCCATTTTTGAAATTTTAAAAAATATAAAACATAATATTTTATATAAATATTTTAAAAATTATATTAATATTATAACTCGAATTTTATTAAATCCCGACACATTAATCGTTTATTAATCATTGATCGACGCATTATAAAAACAATTACGTTATATATTTAACGTTATTTATCTTCGACTTAACTTTTGAAGAAAACTTAAAATTTTATCATATCACGTTACTAGGGAGCTTCATGTGAGGAGTTTCATTTGGGTATACGTTTTGACGAGTTTGCTGGATTTACGATTTAAAGTGTTCTGGCTCCTCAAACGTTTACTACATGACCTCTGAATTATGTTTGGCTATCCGAACAGTGATACTATATTTCATAAATTATTAAAATCAAAGTAATTCGTTAAACTTTATAAAGTTTTGAAACATAACCAATCACACTAAGGACTTTGACATATTCACCCGGTTGCGTGTTGTAGTGTTACTTTTACTTGATAATACTTTTGCCATTCAATCTAGATTTCCCTTGTTAGGTGAGTTCATAGCCTCGCATTTTAAATCTTTAATTTTTCATAAACCTGCGAAAAGGGGTTCATGCTATAACATGAATGCAAGTGTTTTTCCAATGTATGCATCACTGATATTTATTGCCTAACGTCCTTACTTTTGCAATTAATGACCCTATTATCATGAAACGTTATATTACTATTTTCGAGCAAGTAAGCGCGAATGCTGTGAATAGTCTATTTGGGACTGAATTCCGTTGGTTGTACTATACTTTTGGTATACCAAACGCAAATTCATTTGAATCACTTATGCGGAGTGTTGGCAATGGCAACCCGTTAGGGCAAATTTCTTGTGTATATTGATTATTTCAAGGTATCGGTGTCATGAGCTTTAGGGTATAATACTGTTTTCTATATAATTGTACTCAATTGCAATTTATTACACTTATTGGGTGTATTACAACGTAACCCCTATTGAACTTGTATTCAAAACTTTTTTACCATAAACTATGAATTTCACTCAAACATTGCTGTTGACCTTTTAGGCATGTTTTGATTACACTCAGGTTTTGAGCAACTGTTATGGCACGAAGTGGCAAAGACTGATGATGGCTAAACTGTTATCATTTGAATACATTATGTTTTCATGTAGATTTTGGGGACCTTCTGTTTGTAAAAACTCTGATTGAAATAAATGATTTGATAACTTATTCTTTTAAAAAGTCTCTTTGAGTCAATTTTTCTATGATTATGACTGTTTTGTACTATGAAAATAATTACCCCAGATAAGATGCTTCCGCTGTAATATGTCAAAAATAGGGGTGTTATTACAACCCCTTAATTCCTCAATTAAGTATAAATCCACATGTTGGCTAGTGTGCTTCATGCTCATACACACCCTCACTCAAGGTTGACAACCACACTCAACCTCTCTTCCTCAAATCTCCAACGTAAAGAAATGCTTTTGAATGACATTAATCAACTTCAAGACCTATCAAACCTCCTTGCCATGCATCTCTCACAATGTAGCACTTCCTCATCACCTCACTCTCCAAATTTACCTCAAACCCTCAACTTGGATCAAGTTAAACAACCTGTTGGTTATTGTCCTTGTTGCATATACACCCAAAAACAATTCCTAACCTTGAGTGAAGATATCAATTGGATTGAATTTCTTCTTACTCGACCACAACCACCACCTCAAATCCAACGTGACTATCCTCCAACAACCACCTCCGCTCCAAACTCTTCACCAACAACTAACTAAGCATGATACATGCTGACTTTTTCTCGCTTTCAAATAAATGACCAACCCTCTCCTTTTGCAAGCAAGTCCTATGGAATTCTAGGAATATTAGGACCTTTGTAGTTTACTTCTATGTATGTTGTTATTAATTGCTTAAGCATTTTTTCTATATTTGATGTTTGCATGATTTTGTTTTATTTTGCACAGTTTTCATGTTTAAATGAATGTTCTGTAGTATTTATGCTTTTTAAATATATACGGGGCTTTCTTTATATTTTTAATGATTCTTAACGTTCATAAGTTGTGCGTTGTTAGCTTCAACAATTTTCCCTGGCACTTGTTAAGCATTAATCAACATATTTTTATAATTTTCTATCTTTGCTCTATATGTTTTAAATATTGGTGTGGTTCTTCTAACTTGTTGTTTGTTAGCAAAGTTATCATAGCTCGTTACTTGGTGCACTCGATCCGAGGGGGCGGGGGTATACATTCAAGGGGGAGCACTTATTCTGTTGTTTTTACTATACATTCATCTACGAGCTTTTTGATTCTACAAAAAGGGAAGATATGGAAATTAAACTCACTAAAATACTTGTTTAAAATAATTTTTCATTAAATGAGTATTAGATTTTATAATCATAAATCAAAGGTGGGATGGATATTGTTGATTGAATATTGCTAAAACGTTATTAATATTTTTCGACCTCTCTACGTTTTGGTGATCACAAATCATCAATACATTCATACGACAACATCTCTCGACGTCTCAAGTCTGCTTCAACAAAGTTTGCACCCGACGTAAATCACTTAAGGTATGAATAAATAAATGTTTAATTTATTTTATGGTCAAAGGAATTTTTATTTAACCTCACATTTTTAATAAAAATGTCACAAACATTTTTATATCTTTTACAAAACATTTTTAGATTTAAAAGAAATGTTTTATTCAAATAAATATTTTGAATTTAAATTTTCTACCTAAAAACGGCTAGAAATGTTCCAGAAAAGACAAAAAAGGGAGCGTTTGAGGCTGGGCAGACTCCTTAATTATAAGGGCAGTCCCCTTAATAATTAGGGGGACTAACACCCTATTTAAGGGGATCGCCCAGACAAAATGTCAGACCAGTTTGCCTATAAATACTGGACTATTCCCTACTGATTTTCTCACCTTTTGCACACACTTTCTTTCTGTTTTAAATCAGTTTATAAATCCCTTCCATTCCTTTGATCATTTAATCTTAAGCATTTGTTTCCAAGTGATTCAAGCTTATTCCTCCAAGTGCAAGAGAAGAACTTTCGTTATCATTAAGATACGAAGTTATGTAGTTTAGTTAGTGCATTCGTGACATGTCTTACATTCACAATATATAGATCGAGTCCATGTATTTCAAACTTGTAGTGTTAGATTGGTGTGATCAAGGTAGTGTCTAGTTGAAGTGAAGTGAAGTTGTGAAGGGTAGAGAAGTCGTGAAATTAAAGTAAAT